>VMBQ01001818.1:233344-251233 GCA_007657795.1 Dreissena rostriformis | reverse complement strand
AAGTTATTACGGTGCGTTGGGTGTGTTCGAACCCAACATTTTTTGACATGTAAATAACATTGTACTATAATTTGCACCCAACTTGTTCGACGCAAAAATCTATCTTTTCCAGGAATCTAGTGAATATTCGTATTAAATTAATATAATTATTTTCTCGATGAAGTCATTTCCAAAAGAGCGCGTGATTTTAATTAACAAGTTTAACCGTATAATTGTTGAAACCAACAGCGAGGCTAATTTGTTCAGATCTATAAAATGCTATATTAATCAGCATGCACACTGCGACTCATCCCCATATCGTGACTGATCCAAACCCTAATAACGTACTGACGCCGAAATGAACCCCGAACCAACAAGAGCAAATTAAAGGCATTGAAATGTATAATTTATGTAAATTCTCAATACAATCAATTGGCAGTTATATTTTATTTTGAATTCGTTTACAAAAAATCATTAACTATGCGTATGGTTATATGTGGACAATAATTATATTGTTGCATTGAACGTGTTTTCATATATTAACATATCACCAATCACACAGATGTGTATTCAGATTAAGTATTATACCCGTAGCCAGGGGGGGGGGTGCGTTGGGTGCGTTCGAACCCAATTTTTTATGACGAGTAAAAAAATATTAATACTATAAGATGCACCCAACTTTATTCGATGCAAAAACGAGTATTTATCTTTTCCCGGAATTCAGTGAGTCTTCGTATTTAAGCGTTACAACATGCGCCCGACGGGAAAGAGAGTACGTTTTATATTATTAATATGAACGGAATGTTATGCCAGCTTCCGAAAATGACGGAAATCAAAAGACACCTCGACTATTGCTGAAGACTTATGAGTCACTGGTTAATAATTTTGCATTATACCACGATTTATAACAATTACACATTATACATGTAGCATTTTCGACAGACTGCGTTGTCTTTTTGTTATATCCCCGTACAACCATTTTCGGATCCCTAAAGGATTTCCAGACAAAAAATATCAGCTTTGCTCAAGACAGGATAATTTGTTTGATGTTGTATGGCAAGAAAACAAATCATTTATACAAAGCAGTGTACCTTTTATGTAGTTTACCAACACCTAATGGCATCTGTTCTGCTCCACATACAGAACTGCCCACACTGTTTTAATTATGTCAAACTTGACACTTGGAAATATGCCAAACAAGTCCATCTTTTTTCTTCAACGTCCTGGTATACATTTATAAGGACTTTCAGACGATAGGACCAATAGTTTGTGGTTATAGGGTCTTTATGAAGCCTTAACTGTTATATTCTGAAATTTGTTTAGAACAAGATAAATAATTTGTTAAAAATAGTTAAACAAAATTCAAGTACCCAATTATAACATTTTAATTTCTGTTTAGTATTAATGCAGATTAGAAAATACCCTGTTTTGATAATCAGTGTTTGTTGTACAAAACACTATTAGTATTAGCCCTAGCAAGTTTAGAGCATTGCTAGGCCTCGGGTACTATTCATAGTAGCAGACAAACAGTTGTTTTGAAAAGTCAAATATTTCCTTTTAATCTGCTTGATTTAGGAATGGTATAATTTCGGAATGGTAAAATACACCAATTTTATCAAGATTCCAATAAATAATGATATTGTATACCGTTCTTATTGTTGAATTTATATTCTATCAATGTGTAGTTGCAAATGTAAACAAAGTGTGTGCGCGCATACTAGCTTCGGCTATAAAATAATGTATTTCCGTGACTGATCAAAGGTGGTTGTTGAAAAACGGCAGTGGGGAATACATGTATGTTATATCAAATTCATGTCGATAAGTCACTGAGTATAGTCAATGAAAGTGAATTTTCATATACAAATGCTCTATAACTTCAGTCTCTGAATACAGATAAATAGCCACCAGAATGCACGATTTTAATTTTCTTTTTCAAAATTTTCAAGGGGGAGGACCTCCAAACCCATCGATTGCAGAAGGGGGACACCCCCTCCCCCACCTACCGCTTCGCCACTTCGTTGCTCAATAATAATCGTTGATAGGAAAAATCGCACCCCCTTTTTCAAAACTCTGGCTACGGGCCTGCTAGAGATAATTCACAAATTAGTTGTGAATGGACATATGCTGTAACAATGAGTATCATGTGTCGAGAAATAGCTGTCACTTGTGTAACAATGATGTTTATGTGTTAATATGCATTACTAAAGTCATTCTTGATGCTTAATGTTAAGCGTTTTTTTTCACAAACTCAAATATTTTCTTTCAAAGTAAGACCGACAATGTTGAGAAAATGACGGAGTGACTGAAGTGTCATGTGCTTGTTACATTTATATTAGAACAACGAAAACACAGCGGATTTGGTTCAGGTTTTCTTTCTAAATAAACTTAATATTCACTTACTTAAAATTGTCTTTATCAACATCAACAAATATTAAATTCATATTGTAATTCAAACTAAACATTATAACGTGTATAGTGTATAAGTGTAATACTTTACTTTAAATACTTTACAATAATCATGAACTTCATATTTGCATGTTAAATGAGCTGCCTAATTTTACATATACTTAAAAAATTAAACTGAAAGAAATAACTGATAAAACAGTGTGCATCTTAACACATATGTTTTGCTTTCATTTGGAATATATCAATGTTTTAGAAATCATTCTAAGTTACTTCTTATGCGCTGCAAACGCTGTATGTGCCAATTAGCAGCATTGTTCGTATCACAACGACGCAACGATATCTCGTAGATATATAACGCCCGTTGATAGTTGCCTTCCATTTCACAGCAGTGACCCAGCAAATTGAGCGCTGTCTCTAAGTGATACATGTTGATTGCATTTCTTATATTATATATATAAGACTTGAGTATTTCACATGCATGAAGCTGTTTGTTGCGTTCACCGAGCTCTCCATATGTGAGATACTGTAGATAGTAAAGGAAAGGACGAGCATCCACCTCAGCGTAGTCCATCCATTTTTTCTCCGTGTAATGTCTCTGTGCAACTTCCTCTTCAGTCATAGCGCGATTCATTTCAAACCACAATATGTATGGGGCGCAGTGCACTTCTTGTCTAATAAACCTGACACAGAATGTTAATGGTGGTTCACTGAGTACATTGTCACAACTATCTGACATCAAGCTAGCAAACACATGGAGATCTCTGTCTCCTTCTATACGTCTATGTCCACACACAGCCTTGACCTTGATGTGATCTTTCTTTTCCACGTCCTCTAACACTCTAATTGCCGCGTGAAGATGTCCAAAGCAGTATAGCACAGACGCCAACTTTAAGCGGCTAGAAACGACATCCGTTTTTAAAGAATATCGGAAGCGGCGTATTATTTCGATAAAAGCAGGATTCGGTATTCGCGAACTTGTTGATGACTGCACTGAATTGTGTAATGCAAACAGGTGATATATTAAGTCGAAAGCAACGGTTGTCAATTTGCCATTCGTTGAGTTTTCAACAACAGCTCGTAATTTATATTGAATACCTTGCTGAAAGTTTGTATTCGAACTCTGTATTCCATTTACTATCTCTGTTAAGTCTGTAACACATCTTTTTAAGTACTCGAACTTAAGCAAACAACTGATACCGAAACGTAACCTCACAGGGTCCAATTTTCTTGCTCCTGCTTGTCCGATTCGCAGTATTCCACATGCTCGTAACCGACATCCGAATTCATCTATATCTATATGAAATAAATCTTGCAAGTCATTATTTATCAAGTAGTTCACGTACTGTAAAAGGCGTCTCTGTTGCACAACAGACAGTTTCCCATCAAACAAGTTCACTCCTTCTATGATATAATGAGGGAGGATTCCCAGTCGCAGACATTTTCTTAATATTTGTAAACAAAATAAAAGTAAAAACATGAGGTTATGTTCCTTCCACAGAGAATGATGTGCTCTTTCTATGGTGTAGAACATTAAAGTTTTACAATGAAAACTTGTGGTACAATCCCCAACCATTTTATTGAGTAAGGCATTTTTAATTATTTTTAGACTAATGTAACATTTAATTTGTGTCATATTGAAACTAAACATCAACATTCGTTCTATCAGGTTCGGAGACAGTCGCCATTCTTCGCGTTTGTAATCACTGTCTGGGTGCCCTGCAGGTACCAGGAAACACGGAGCTACCCGTGCAGCCTCAAGTAGCTGAACAGGCGGCCAATTTCTACCTCTACATCTGTCTATCCAGTGCTGTATTTCAGGAAGAGGTTTGCAGACACGAAATGCCGATACAATATCCCAGTTGGGAACATCACTCACAGAAGGTCCATTTTTGGTTACCTCTTTTCCTATTTGAAATGCCCACTGCTCTAATCCCTGTTTCCATCTTTCTGAGCTGAATAGTACTTGCCCAGAATCTTTCCATACATACATGTCATCGTCAATACTGGTCACCGGTTCCGGTGTGTGTTTGTGTATGACCTGTAGCAAGTACTGTTGAGGTGGAGTGGTGTCGTCACGAAGCATGAGAAGGTTCTCCACCCCAGCCTCCCAGTCTCGCCAGTCTGTCATGATGTTCCAATGGGCCGTTTGTAGGAAATCAATATCAGAATTGAGACCGGGAGTTGTGGTGCCTTCAGATTGGCTACCGAAATGGAAAACTGGAAACATGCGCATTGTAAGTTGTGCTGCTATCGTATACACCCGCTCATTCCGCAAATATGTTTCTCTCCGCTCCATAACAGTGCATTTTCCGGCTCCAATCTCGTCCAGCAGATCCGATAACCGGATAGACAATGCTAGGAATTGCTCTGGAATCTGGATGTAAAACTATTACATCAGCATTCTGTAGGTCAATATTATTAAATCATCATCAACATTATAAAAATACGCAATCAATATTCAGTTGTTATTATTTAAACAATTATACACGGAATAAAATATTATTTTTTTTTATTATTTTTAAACAAAGTTATCATGGTCGTTAAACGTTATATTTTACTTATGCATCAGAGATTTAAATGAATACAACGAAATACAAACTTATGCATGTCTTAAAACGAGTTAAGGCCTTTGTGAACGATTTGACGAATTGGCTATGCTTCAACTTTTTGTAACATATTAAAAAGAAGCAAGAACCGAGTACAAAGAGCACAATACCACTACATGATAGCCATATGCGTAAAACACATGTTTGTTAATGGCTAAGCATCATTTCAAATCATTAAAATTATAATGCTTTACCAATTCAAAACGATAGAAGGTTGTTTCGGTTTAGTTTTTTATGTTTTGCTGTATTAGGATCACTTACACTAAATAAAATAATCATGTAGCAGCTAGACAATAGGGATAGACAAGTGAAAGGACTCGGAATTGTTCGAATCATGCTGAAGGTACAAATTTCATTGAAAATCGTTCTTTAGGTTAAATGCGTTTGCTGTTTGGTTATCGTGAGATCTTAAATGTATTTCGCTTTATCTATCTAGATAATGCATTACATGACAAACTTCAAATGTGCTAATAATTTGTACTCAACGCCCTTCAATTTTTGCACTAAAAAGCACTGTCAACATATTTCGCGTCATTTACCACAAAACATAAATATAATTTTACATAAGTTGTCTTAATTGCAAAAAATAACACCCAATAAAGCGTATATGATTCACAACTTGCATGTGTGTCTGTCAGTCCGTTCCTGTCTTCAAAATCATTATATGTGGTAAACATTTATTTTTGAAAACAACTACTGATAAATACACAAATACGTCTTCCTTAAAATAAATATGACGACTCAAGTATAGGGGCACACCTTTGTAATAAATATCAAATACAAAAGTTCGTATCGCTGTAATAAGTGCAATTGAAACGCTTTATAATTGAGCGATATAAAACCATCGTGTTTTACCAGCAAGTTTGTCACAAGATGTTGACCACGTTTGTTGTTTGACGACCTCGGTGGATCCACTTTGATACAAAATCTCCTAGCATCAAGATTGAGTTTCGAACAGGGAACACGTACCTTAAAGAAACATATCAGTATATGTAAAAGTAAAGAAGTATAAAGAAACATATCAGTATACTATAAAAGGGATGATATTTTGTAATCTACGTTAACCATTCAAACCAAGTAATGTACTGTAATGTATAATCCGCAAATAGAGTCTGTTCGATTCAATGGGGTCATTAAACATAACAATTCGAAATGACGACGTATTGTTTTCTAAAACATGGCATCCATTTTCAATCCAAAAATTTGAAAAACACGTTCATCAAACGTGGACATTTGTTAATAATCAATGTCAATTGTGTTTTGCAAGTAAAGATTCAATGGGCAACATTATTAGAAATTAATGTATTTACTTAACATTTAAAGCACTGGTATACTGTTTTCGAAACCAAATGGTCAACATAAACCGGCTATGTTCATAGTATGTTGCACAACAAATTACATGATAATTTACTTCTTTTATAGAAGTAAAAATAGCCATATGTCTATTAGAAAGGAACCAGGTTTGTATGTATCCATCACAAAACACAAACCTTGTTCTTTGTGCCTGTTTCCTGAGGAAATGCCGGCATAGGCGCCAGACAATTGACTGTCCTGTTGATAGTATCTGGTTCTTCCTCCATGTTATCCAGCCTGAATATATCAATAATGACTTTTGCATATTGTATCGTTCGAACGCTTTAAATATATCACCGATGGCATTGAACTGAGATATAATGTACATGTTTTTGTTTCTAACTGTTTTAATATTGTAGCCAGTATTGTTTTATTGCTTAAGTTTCTCACAGCATTTGTATTTATATCACACGATTTTAGATTATTAATCCTTTAATTAATGCTTCATAATAGTATCAATCACTCTTATTTTTTATCAGTTTTATGTACATATATATACTTTGTACAACGCCATTGAATATAATTATATAAATAGGCGTTTCATCAAATTAGCAAGTTTCAAGTTTCAAGTTTGTNTTCCAAATTTGTTTTCGTAAACCGTTTTTATTTCGTACCCAAAATTGTTCGTACCCACATTTTTTTTCGTAACAAAATTTTCTTCGTACCCCATTTTTTTTCGAACCCATTTTTTTTCGTACAATTTTTTTTTTCGTACCCGCATTTTTTTCGTACCCAAATTTGTTGTCCTAGTCAAATTTTTTTTATAAGTTCCCCAATTTTTTTTCGTACCCAAATTTTTTTCGTTGTTTTTTTTTCCACCAACATAGGCCTTGCCCACCCAAAATTGACTTTTAATATGACATCTATGCGGCGTGGGGATACACGTCGGCCTCTGCCGCGCCACTTCTAGTTATGATTATGATGACGATGATGATTACACTGATGTTGGTAAATATGTGGTAATGATAATGATATTTATTGAAATAACGAGTATAGTGATACGACCAAATTAATGGGAGTTTTAACAACGCGATGTTCTTCAAATCGAAACCGAAACTAAATGTTAAATTCTTGTTGGTGGAAATGAAAATGTATCTATGAATTACGTGCAGTCGAAATGGAAAGGTAGATAAAAAACATATGTACGATGTACACATAGAGGTACTGCTACTACTACCACTACAAATAAAAACAACATACAAAACACAACTACTTCTACAACTTGTGCTACTACTACAGGCGCAAAGGAAGCTCTGGGACATCGGGGCTGCGGGTTGGGTTGTTGCGGGAAGGTTAAGTCTACCCGATATATCTTTAAACACTCGATGCAAAATCACGGCTTTTCCTAGCTTTCTTCTTAAACCGGGGTGTTTCAAGATACATAGTTTTACAATTTATTTCATTACTTAAATGTCAGATATTCTTAAATAGAGTAAAGATATGGGTTTTTGAAACTGATTTATCTTATAAAATTTAAATTTTGATATTGGCTTGGAACATCAATTTTAATGAATAAATGATGATTATGGTGATGACGATGGAAATGAAAACTACAATGATAAAGTTGAAGATTATGCAAAACCAAATGTCATAAATACAGACGATATCTAAATGTTAATTCATTTTAAATATTATAAAAAAGCACACTTAAACACGCGATCAAATCTCAATATAAACATGCTTAGAAGCAACAAACTAAATTTGATTATTAAACAAATAACAACGGTTACAACATGTATTCTGATTTAATGATTATTCATATACATCGAGAACACAATATACTCATATTACATATATAATAACGATTAGATTAACTGTCGTGTAAAGGATAACACAAAATATGTTTAAACCAAGGATAACATAATAAATTTCATAATAAAAAAAATACCACTTTACCACATGTCGTCTACGTTATGATGCCTGATTGTATTTGTCTTCACGTAATTTTAGAACATTAAATAACAATAATATTTTTACTATAATAAAAACGATAACCTTTCATTGACTTCAGTGTAACTTGACAATTTATGTGAACTAAAGCGAAATCGAAAGTAATTTGTTATAAATTGTTGCGGGTTTTTCCATTAACGTAATTTATACGTCATGAATTTACATTTAAACCATAGTGCAAAGCGATACATTAATCAAAGCGCTGAAGGCACTGAAGTTGTTCGCTATTGCATAATTTAAGACGCAACTCATTATTCAAAATTAATCGCAAGTTTGAAATGAACACACGCCTCAAATTTATGAAGAGTGTGTCATAACGCACGGATCGAGATTTGTGAGCACTTTTTATCATCCTATTTATTTCATAGAGATCACTTAGACAAAATAACAAAACCATGGCCCTTTTTTGACGTTCTGAAAGCAAAAAAAGTATGATGAAAATGGTAATGAGAACTGAATATAAACACAATTTGCAATCACCATCATATTAAATGAATATTGTTGGAATATCAAATACCTATCCCACTAAGAATATAATTTCATGATGAAAATTTCCTGTACAAAACATTTAATTTTTGACACCATATACAAATTCAAAATATACAATAAGATCATTGATGAAAATAAATAAGAAATAAATCTGCGAGCAATACCTTTTACTCACGAATTAGGTAGTCATAAAGACAGCCGCATTGACCCGTAATTTGTTGTTTATGCATTCTTGTTACCCTAGCAGTTCACGCGGTTTCAACAACTCTGACCTAAAAATAGGTATAGAGCACTAATGCGCTTTTTCGGCGTAGCCGTTTTACCCAGATTTTCACCTCAAATGACTTTTACATAACGCCAGCAGACACGCATGAATATTTTCGAATATTTCATAGGCTGATTCGAGATAAAACTTCTGAACTTTGGCTACATCACTGTGTCTGTGCCTAGCGCAAATGATGTAGCACTGTTCATTGTAAGGAATTCCGGTCTTCTCTCTGATTGTTCAAACGACACAAATTGTGGCCCAGTTACAATTACGCGTTAAAATCCATCTCGCAGAATCTGAGGGTAAGCACTCGTTCGCTAAATCGTACAGGGAATATATAAATGACTATCGATAAACAAAGTTTTGCTTTCAAGATGAGAAAACAAACATAAACGAAATAGAATAGTGTCACTATAAGAGGAAAATCGTTTACTTATCCAACAACAAATGTTTGCCGTACTCTGTCAGCACGTCTGGAAATTCGTTCCTGAACGCCTTGATAGGATGCCCTTATTTACAAATTTGCTATTTTGAATTCAATTTTGTGTCGAAAAGCATTGTGCTAAAATGTGCCATTTACAATTCGCAATGAGATTTTTAATGACCCTCGTCATGCGAAAATGGGTCTTATTCCATATGCGCCCATCATATATATAGCCTACTCAGCCTGCGCATCTCTCAGTCTGGTCAGGAGATACATAATGAGACCATAACAGATAGAGTGATTTTATAGCTAACAGCATCGCCTCTAACCAGACTGCGCAAATGCACATGTTGGGCTTAAGATATGCTGGTCGAAACGCATAAGACCCATTTTCGCATGACGCGTCTTTGAAAATGTGATTATAATGTGTCGAAAGAAACTGCATGTAAATAAAATATTAACATACGATATATTTCGATGGTGAAGAAATATGCTCATAATAAGACATGTGAGGACACATATGATGTGCACTCCCGTAGTATAATTTTTATCGACTTACACTAATGTGTGGTTTGACAATGGTAACACACATTTCCTGCGGTGAATATGCGACTTACAAGTAAAAAAAACAAATAGGTAAACGTTATTTTTCAATTTATTTTTTTAGAAACGTAAATTGCAAACTTTATTTCAAAGTCAGCATTTACGCCGACTACCTTTTTAAAAGATATTTCTTGTTACATTTAGTTGTGTTTTTATATTCAGGCTTTAGCGATTATAAAGCATTTTTGTGGTTGTCTATATTATACCTGAGGTAATTGGTGAACTCATTTTCAACGTTTTATAAATTGAGAACTGTGAATATAAACAAGCTTAACCATCTACTATTGCGTTGTTAACACCCGTAAATACAAAACATCGCCGCTATCGGTTGAGAACAAAAGAACGGATCCCAGAAATATCAAATTTAACCCGCTGTAAAAGCATGCAATATGAACGAGGTTACGAAACATCACACTATACTTGTTTATCAGCAAAAGTGTTAATTTTCCCGCATCTATGAATAGCTTCAGATTATGCAGATGAGGTGCTTATCGCTCTTAGCGTAGTTAAGAGCAAACCGACTTACAAGGCGTAGTACTAAACTAAGTTGCTCGCAAGCGAACAACTAAAAATCGATTTGGGTTGGTTTTAGTTTCAATGCAGAGGCGTAGCTTGGCCTAAATACAAGTTACTATTTATATTGTTAACGAAAATAGAAACATTAAATTGTAATGTACACGTATCTTTAAATTCTCTCCAATAGTTTCATCCATTCTTATATGTTCGGCCATTCACATATGTTGGACATTATGGCATATTTTTAAAAAAACGTGCGTTATTAATCTTTATTTAGAAAATTGTATCACATATATGTGATTGTTTTGGTTCGAAACATGCAAATTGTAGATTTTATTTGTGAAAAAAAATAAAGTTAACGCTTAGTAAAATTTGCTACATATGATTTGTAAATGCCAATCATTATGATAATAATCATTAAAAATTCAACTGCTGGTGTTTATTAGTCTATAGGACTATTTATTAAATTATTATCAAAATTACTTCAAACGTTTAATGGTGTCCTATAAAAATCAAAGTATTCAAAGTACTGGTGGGGCGATTTTGCTCCAATGTTGTGGTCGTAAAGACACTATACAACGTGATGCAAACCAATCACCATTGTTGAATGAAACAGATGGAATTAAGGAAGGATGACAGGCTGTCAACATAATATATGATTAAGCTATTGGGGTTTAAAGTAAATGCTGATTTTTAAACAAGTTATTGCCGTATGTGCCAATTCATTACTGCGAAACGTTTGTGAATACAATGTTGATTATTTTCATTTGAACTGGTGACCTAGGTTTTTACTCTGATTTAGAGTTATATGTATCCGAGATTTAATGAAAACAAACGTTGTCATAAGGTTTCTATACATCATGTAGATTCAAATATTATTCACATATATATTCAAGCTATCAACTATGCCCATCTCTGAAGTTGTAAAGATATGTCCTTTAAAACAAAATTTCAGTTTGTCACAGCTAGATAGTTCACTTTAATATAGAGGGGTTTTCCTGGTGTTGTAAATTTAAGTATATGAACTCAATTTAGACTGCTTTGTTTGATGCCATCGGGGCATGGTTGACATTTGTTATTAAAACAGGATACCATGTGGTCATCATTTCATAATAGAGACTAGTCTGGTGTGTTGCTCTGCAAAGTCTGCTTGTCAAATATTTCAACAGTTGCAATAATAAATATCAATTAAATTTTAGGTCATATCAGTGTCTTTCCACACATCCAAATATGGGAGGGTGGGCAGATTTGTATGAAAAGCGAGGTTCAGTTAGGAAGCTGGGAGAAAGTAGAATGAAACGTAGACATGTAAAGATATAATATAATTAGTATGGGACATAGTTGGTGGCAGTTTGAGAGAGAATGGATTTTACCTAGATTGTGAAGACAGTTAACAAATAAACATTATTGGTGTATATATTTATTCTCGTAGTGTGTACATAAAATGTAGAGTACATATACTGTGTTGTGAAGTTATGAACAGTCCCGGAGACGCTTAATATCGCTGGACGTCAAGAACGTGTAATTAGAGAAGCGTTGTGGATAAAGAGACTAAAAACTATGAAACCTTTCGGCTGTAATATAAAAGACAGTGTTTTCCAGTCAACAACGTTGATATTTGTACAATAATGTATTATAAAGTCGGATTTTGAACGCGAAATCTTTAAATCCTTTTTGCCAGCGGAGTGGGAAACATTCTACAAATATCAAGGGCTCTTGAACAATTTCTTTCATGGGCCGGCGTCATGTAAATTGGCAAATAAATTGTATTATGACCACCGTGTTGCTATTGTCATTGGTGTATATTAACACATGCGAGTCATTCTCGTCGCTTAATACCCGATACTGAAAGCTAAGGCTTTGTTCTTGATAGCAATACCACAGATGCATGCTACTCGACGTCCCAGACCGTTTGCTTAAGACTAACGCTGACTTATTTATCGACTTCTACGTGTTGCGTTTCATTGCCTATAACCGCGTCTTCGCTATCAATGCCAAATTAAAGTCTTTGCTTAAGACGGAGCTAAGACAATAGTTTGAAGTTACGATAAACGGTGCCGATATTTTTGCACTTCGTAATCGGCGCTAATATTTTGATGGGTGGCATGGCTTTTTGTTCGCTAATTTGTTAGACAATCCTGAAAGTTTGTCACCATCGATTGAAATAGTTCTTCGCGTGTTTGACATTTTTACATGTCAGGATAATCTGCAAGGATCTAATGAATGTTTGTTTATCGATCTGATCTGCCCTTATCTTCGCTTTGGTAGAATTTCTGTACTCAGTTCGTGCATTTTCTCATTTTGTTCTTAGCGGCTACTTGTTTGTATCGCTTCCGTGTATCTGTGTATTCCTTTTCAGACTCGCAACTCATTTATATGACATATACATGCAGTTATCTGAAACTCTTAAAGTTAGAATATCAATACAATCTGTGACATGATATAAAAAAAATACCACGCTGTCATTAAGTGACATCCTTCGTATGAAGATGTGCAAAAAGTCACCTTCATATGTCTAATAACTACACGGATTCAAACAGATATAATAATGCACTATCAAATAAATTAAATTGGCCCCCAGTAAATTGATATCTTTGTTAACTGTTTCTTGTTTTCGAAATCGTTGTTGTTCTCTGTTCTTATTTTGTTTCGGAATTTCATTGAAATGTCATATACAAACATATATATATTTATATATATAATATATATAATGTTTTATTAATTTAGTTACCTACTAAAGTATAATGACACGTGACATTACCTTATTTATGATTATTTGCATAAACGACGATGTACTTATGTATAAGTCTAATAGTCTAATAAACTGTCTGTTCTGTTCTGTTCTGTTAATCACATGCGCAGAGTTTTGACAAAATTTAAACAGAAGTAGACAGAGCCCATTAGAACCGGTAATTTCACAATCACAGTTCCTTCTTTTTTGTCAATATAGTATAGATTTGTTTATTGATATTGTAACTTTAAAATAGCAAGTTGTTTCAAGTGCACTATGCTTCGATGAAAGCTGTTGTTGGTCGTTTAAAGGAACATGGTTCCATATTTAACAAAGAATCACAATTTATTAGGAGTTTTAGCGTAAGTTATCGACAGCAAATATAACTAAACATCGTTTAATTAAAAAAAAAAGACAAGTTACATGTATGATCAAGCTTGTATTAGAAAAACAGATAAAATAGATACAACTATATACAATAGATACAACTGATTTGTTTTTGGCAATTGTGCTGTCTTTCTACAAAGTTTTTACACGTGCAAATATTTTACATTGATCGCATTCCACTCTTTAGAAAAATCACCGCGCTGCATTTAATACTGCTCTTCTTAGGGAATGTATTAAGGACACAATTCACCTGCTAAGCTGAGTCAGTCATTAAACGTAAACATGAACACGCAAAGAACTATTAAGTGAAGTGCGGATACCTCTGTAAAAGATTACAAACAATTGAAATAAGTGCTCGAAAACTTGATTAACCCAAGGACAATCGTATCACAAGTTCACTGTTATTATTAATGTCATAAATTCAAAAGAATATCTATAGCACGTTTACTACAAATGACAGAATTAATCGCACACCATTGTGAGCACACAAGGGTTGGGTGGGACATTTGCGTAGAGATTTCGACATGCATTGTCTGTCGGAAGACTGACAGACTAGTTGAAAACAAAAGTACCGATAACCATCTGACTACACTACACTTACGTTGCATTCAAGTTTTCAATTTCCCGTTTATGGTGACAATCAATACGACTTCTAGTTCGATCGAGATTAAAGTAGTGCATTTAACTCACTCTGTGTTAAGCATATTGTTTTGTGGCGTTAAGAGGTTCAGTCTGTTGTTAATATTGATTCTGTTATGATCAATCCGGTCGTTCAAAAGATTTGAAAAGTGACTTAACTGGTTTGTTTATAATCAGTGTTTCTTATTAGCTACATTTGGCTAATAATGTGACAGCGCTGACGGGTTGGGTATACATGATTTATTGATTAGCATGAGAAATATTTAACCCTTGTGGCGATCGGTATTCGGTATAACGTCATTGTCCTACTTATATTCAAACTATGCACTGTAGCGCAATATTGATACGTTACATGAATATTAATGGGGATTTGTGGGGGTGACAGTTCTTGTTTTCAGTGCTAATTTTCTTTTTTGAATAATCCAAAATGTTCTAGAATCCATCATAAATAATTGACCATTCGATCACAGTTCTGTACAATTAACAGTTTTCTAGGTCGTATTAAACAAGAGATATCGCTTTAAGAAATGTGTTGTGGGTTGAAATCACCCATTCCACCTGTTTATAGGTTCAACCACCATTGAGTAATGTAAGATAGATTATTTGGGTGGAAACCTTGATGCATCATTGTTGTGCAAGTTAATACTATTTAACATACGCCCTTAGCGTAAATAAACATCCCAATATTGCTCTCAAAATACACTCTCATTGTTCATTACATGAAACATGAGTGCCAATTAAAACCCGAAAATATGTAATTTGAATCACTGAAATGCAATATTAGATTGCGCGTGCTTCTAAATGTTTACATTCCACATCATGGGATAGTGTAGCTGATGTACATTTTCGGAAATTATGTTTATGAAATGTGTCCGATTACCCAGGTTTGGTTACCTGTAACCCTGCCCAAGGTAAACTCCCCGAGGGAAAAAGAAGTAAATGTTAATACATGCCAACCAGGGCGCTATTCAAAATAAATATAAATTTACTTATTTATAAGTCAAAGAAGAGGAACATGCTTACAACTTATATAATCTTCATGTTCTAACTGTATAAGTGTTTTAATATTTAGTTAAACATAGCATTGACTAGCTCTGACTTCAACATTCTTCTTTTGGAGAAAATCTCTACAAATAAATTATGGGGAAGGGGGCGGGCTCTAAGTATAATCTTTCTTTTAAAATCAGTACGATTTGATATTTTGAACTATACAGCGCATGCCAGTTTGTATAAAAGTGATGTTTGATTTAAAAATATATTATAAGAGAATAAACAGTATTATAAGCCGTTACACAATGTATTTAAGAAGTGAACATAAGCATAATGTTGATAGGAAACCCGGTGTTGTGTATTCAATAATTTTATTTGCTGACATTTTCTCAGCAAGCAAAAATAATTTTCAAATAAATAGCTGTTCGTAAAAAGCGTTGAAGCATGTTTTAAAACTATAATTGTTTAATTCTATACAAATCGAGGCAAAAAAATAAGCAGGTGTTTTGAAGGAAAGGAGGATCTGTATACAGATGTTCATCTCCGATTTCGAGCCATCTTTATTATTGCGAGTCACACTTGTATGTCACTTTTTTGTCAATAATTGTTATTATTCGTAATGTAGCACGTAATGGCGGTGTTAGTTTGAAATTTTTCCCCGTTTTTATACAACTAGCTGATGTCAATATTAAGTGACTCTTTTGTTTGTATACTTATTTATCTCGCGATTGCATTACGCCGCATCTTCCTTACATCGTCAGCAATGTGAAACTCCGTGAGATAGCATATATTGGGGGTATCAACAACATTTTCCGTTTTCATAATCATTAAAATAACGTCGCTTTATTGCGGACCTATAACACTGGGGCCATTCTTATTCTCACGAAGTTTAGTTTATTTCGATGAAAAGCCTCAAAATTCGTAAAGCCCTTATGTTAATGAAATACATAAATAGTTATTTCTTTTACATGTACTCTATCAGCAAGAAGCTACATCGGGTAAGGTCACACTTGACACTTGAAATGTTCCACAGGTGGCATACAAGTTGCGGCTATGTGACCACGTGTGTTTATTGCCCAAACTGGATTAAGTTGTAGATTGGTTTAATACCGTTATTTACTATTAAACTCGCTTTGAGTGGCGAAACCTCTGACGGGGTGTTTTGTTTTCATAAGGGACTTTTTTTTAAATAAGTCGAAACACTTATAGTCAAATCCGCTGCTTTGGAAGTATTTTCGTGGAGGGAAAATACAGATGCTTCTAAAAACAAGCGTTTTATTAATTAACTTCATGAGTTCTGCTGCGTGGTAACAACTGAATTTGCCGACGATTTTTGCGACGTTATTTTTTATGGATTTAGTTGAATAGAATGAAAAATGCTTTAAAACATACCCAAACTCGAGGACCTTTTCGATTATTTATCACAGTACACTTCATTTTGCTGTGCTTAAACATTCAAGTATTTCGCACCGAAAATACTTTACTTTCTTCTAAATCATAACCAAAAGATATGGTCCAACAAAAAGAAGTAACATCTCAAAAATGTTACATTACACACAAAACGTCTTGTACGCTTAAAAGTTAGTAAACGGTTGAAATGGTACCTAAACCAGTTTCTATTACCATCTTTACGTAGTTCATTTGGTCTTCCAGTAGGTATTGAAGTATAAGCATAAATGGTCATGTGTGCAATGGGACACATACAGCTTCATATGTATTAAAGAACAGCTGGCAATCTTGCAAACACCTGTTGAACTTGGATAAACTGCTAATCGTCTTGATCAACGCTTAGGGTATACACGTGCAAAAAAGGCATCAGGAATGATGTCGAAATGACAAAAACATACAGAAACTGCAAAGTGGTTTATGCGTTATCAATGCAAGATAAAGAGATTAGTGACTGAAAGATTATATAGCCCTTTATCATGCTTTCCAAACATGATATTACATTAAGCGTTGAAGTGTCTTTACACTGTCATTTTATATTTAAAGTAGACACGAACAAATTACACGCCAATATTAAAATCATGTGAAACTGCCAATATACCTAAATATACAAAACATCTGGAGTGACTTAAATAATAACGAAACAAATAATCTGTCATGTCAGGTTCTTGAAAGACGCACAGTACTGTCTGCATTTAGTTGTGGCAACATTAGCTACAACAAAATAAGTCAATCAGTTATTGTAAGATTCGAATTACATTTGGTTTGTGAATTACATCACATAGATGTATATCAACGAAATAGTCGTGCAGTTGCTGAGGAAACAGTGTAAAATGTATCATGTTAAACCTAAAATCTGTTCTCCTTTTTGCGAGTTTAAATTCTTTACTTCTATGAACGTGAGCATAACATATAACAATAAAACATCCCATTCGTTAACATAATTTTCATTTGCACAGTTTTATTAACATGTGAACATTTGTGTTTAATAACATGAGTTTAGAAATCAAATTAAAATCATCAACAAGTTTGATTATTAATTGGCATTGTTGAGTCTGTTTGTATAAGGAGAAAACACCATTACCCAGGTAACACGAACATG
>VMBQ01001818.1:209280-232298 GCA_007657795.1 Dreissena rostriformis | reverse complement strand
TAGTAGTAGTAGTAGTAGTAGTAGTAGTAGTAGTAGTAGTAGTAGTAGTAGTAGTAGTAGTAGTAGTAGTAGTAGTATAAAAGAGCATGTAGAACTTGGACGCGATCATATAAATTGCGTTTCTTAATATTTTATATAATTGAGTTCATGAA
Organism: Dreissena rostriformis; assembly: GCA_007657795.1. Lineage (NCBI taxonomy): Eukaryota > Metazoa > Mollusca > Bivalvia > Myida > Dreissenidae > Dreissena > Dreissena rostriformis. The sequence goes on along the minus strand of VMBQ01001818.1, from coordinate 232,146 downwards.
ACATAGCGATTAAATGATCACAAATATTGTATCCTAAAAAAGAGTGTATATTTATTTGGTAATATCCTGCACAGGAAAACTGTTTTAATTGTATGTTTAAACACTTGTAAGACGCCGCATGCGTTGCACGTGCCAGTTAGCAGCATTGTTCGTGTTTAACGAACGAAACGACCTTTCGTAATAAGATAAAGCCGATGTATATTTTCCTTCAATTTCATAGCAGTAACCAAGCAAGTGAAATGCAGTCTCTGCATGATACATGTTTATCAGATTAATTGGATCACATACATAAGACTCGAGTTCTTCCAGCACGTTTAGTTTTTTGTCACGTTCACCGAGTCCTCCATATGTGATATACTGTAGATAGTGTAAAAAAGGACGTGAATCCACCTCCGCGCTGTCCATCCAGCGTTTGGTATGGGAATTCCTCTCTGAAACTTCCTCTTCATTTATACCGCGATTCATTTCAAACCACAATATGTATGGAGCGCAGTACGCTTCTTGTCGATTAAACTTAACACAGAATGCGAATGGCGGTTCACTGAATCCGTTGCCACAGTCATCTGACATCATGTTCGCAAACACCTGGAGATCACGGTCGCCTTCTCAATGTCTCCATCCGCACACGGCTTTGACCTTGCTGTGATACCTTCGCTTCACGTCCTCCAGCACTCTAACTGCCGCTCGAAGATGTCCACTACAGTACAATATAGAAGCCAACTTTAAGCGACTAGAAGCCACATCCGTGTTTAAGTAATATTTGAAACGCCTTATCGCTTTGTTGTGAACAGCGTTTTGTAGTCGCAACCAGTTAGATAAGTATGTTGAATTTTGTAATGCGTACAGTTGTTTACTAAACTCTAAAGCAACGGTTTTCAATCTTACATTCTTATAGTAGTCAACAAAATTGCGTAATTTATATTTTATATATTTCTTAGTGGTTGTATTAGCACTTTGCCTTTGATATATAATAACTCCGATTTCATAAAGGAACGAACCCAAGCACTCGAACTTCAGGAACAAGCTGATACTGTTTCGTAAGCATGCACGTCCAAGTTCTCCATCTTGTCCAATTCGCAATAAACCACACGCTTGTAACCGACATCCTATTTTATCTATACCAATATAAAATACCTCGTGTAAGTTGTTCTTTATCATGGAGTCTATATACACTAAAAGGCGTCTCTGCTTCACCTTAGAGAGTTTCCCATCGAACAAGTTCACTCCTTCTATGATATAATGCGGGAGCCTTCCAAATCGCAGCCATTTCTTTAAAACGTGTAAACAAAGTCGAAGTAGAAACATAAGGTTATGTTCGCACCACAGCGTAGGATGTGTTCTTTCTATGGTGTAACACATTATAGTTTTACAATGAAAGCTTGTTATAGAATCTCCCACAATGTTAGCAAATAAGGATTTTTGTATTAATTTGAAAGCAATGTTACATTTGATTTGTGTCATATTAAAGCTAAACATCAACATTCGTTCTATAAGGTTCGGAGAAAGTCGCCATTCTTCTCTCTTATAATCACTGTCCAGATGACCAGCTGGTACCAGGAAAGACGGAGCTTCCCGTGCAGCCTCCAGTAGCTGGACAGGCGGCCAGTGTCTACCTCTACATCTGTATATCCAGTGTTGTATTTCAGGAAGAGGTTTGCGCACATAAAATGCGTGTACAACATCCCAGTTAGGCGCCAAGCTCACAGAAGGTCCAGCTTTGGTTACCACACCTAGATCTTTAGTCTCATCCTCGATGTGCTGTTTCCATCGTTCAGAGCTCATCAGTACTTGCTTAGAATCTTTCCTTACATAAGTGTCATGCAACAAACGAGTCTCCGGTTCCGGTGTGTCTTCACTCATTACGTGTAGCAAGAACTGTTGAGGTGGAGTAATTTCGTCATTAAGCATCAAAAGGTTCAGCACCCCAGCCCCGGCATCCCAGTCTACCCAGTCTGTCATGATATTTACATCGTTGTCACAGATGAGCAAATCAAAATCAGACATGAGACCGGGTGTGGTGGTCCCTTCCGATTGGCTCCCAAAATGAAAACACACATAGTTGACACCTACTAGTTGGGATCCTATCGTCACTAGGCGTTCCCTCCACACGAATGTTCTTCTCCGCTCCATTACAGTATACTTCCCGGCTCCACTGTCATCAAGTACTTCTGACAACCGGATAGATAATGCCGTGAATTGCTCTGGAATCTAGATATATACAATTATTATTTCACTTTTGATCAGTAGTGATCATTTGTATGCATCATAATCATGTGGTACGTATGGATTCTTTATAGTTATATAATAAGGCGGATACATGTTGATTGAAATTTGCTAAATTTAAAATATTATTTTATGTTTCTTTATTACTCTTTACTTATCTGATAGTTTTGTATCCAATAACGCAGTGGATGTTATCTTTGAAAACAATTATACTGCTAGTTTATGGTATTAAATATTTGAAAGTCTTATACATGTATTTAAATTGTTTATTGTCTGAAAAAACATGTAAACGAGAACTAATAAATCAATAGGAGCGCAGATTCAGATAAATCAGACATGATGCGAATGAAATTGGTGGAGGTATCTTTATAAGTTTAAATCGTGATTTCTTTGCTTAATGAAAACTCAGAATTTGTTTCAGGTGGAGGATGTGTGTTTTGCAAACTTTTAAACATAAACATGGGTCGTTATGTAACTTGGGTTGCCTGTCTTGTCTGTGTGTCATCAGACCGCTCGTCCACCCATTTGTACGTTTGCCCGTCGGTTTGTCCGTCCGCCAGTCTGAACGTATATCTGTCAGTCAATCCATGGTTTTTGTCTGTCTGTCTATATGTCCGCCAGTTTGTCTGCAGGTTGCCTGAACAACCAACCCGATCGAAGACCTCTAACCTACCTGCCATCTAGACTGCATGTCTTTCTATGTCGATACTCTCTGCCTACTCACTCATGTTTCGTCTTTTATAAGAAATATTGCTTTTACGATCAGTCGGTTCCGTAAGTCTGTTGGTCCGTCATTTCGACTGTAGGTCTATCTGCATGTCACTCTGTCGGTTTGCCCATCTGTCTAGAACGTTTCTATAAGTTAATATGCTAATTTGTAAACTATAAATAAAAAACGTTAGTACTATACCTCCATGTTTGTTTGAGGTTTTTACTCCCACTGTTGCTCAACCGCTTTGATGTACCCAACTCGATGCATTGTTTGGATAGCAACTGCCAACAATGAACGAGATGATAATTGGCATACAGGAGGATATCAAGAGAGGGGTAGTTTTTGGTTTTATCTGGGCGTTTACACGGATTTTAATACACCGTAATTAATTGAATGTCTAATATAATTGACGTGGTATTCACATTAAAGTTTCGTAATTAAGATAACAGAGACAACCCGACTTGCGTTACATTCAATAGGATAAAATATAATAACGGGAATACGATCTCCGGAAATAACTAATATCTAAAGAGAATAAAATGTATTAAGTGAAAATAAAGAACATAATTATAACATAATAATAAATTATCGTTTTGAACAAGTATTAATCTTTCACATTTTTCAAAGCTGCATATACGAAACGATTTACAGTGGTATGTGTGGCAACCAAGAACAGTACTTTGTTCCGAACGGTCGTAAGTTCGGTCATCTAAGGTTTAAAAATCGAATATTTGATTATATTCGAATAATGACAAACGAATATTCGAGTATCATGTTGAGTATTCGTTCCCATCTCTAGAAACTATTGTATACAATGAAAACTGCGAATGAAAATGTAATAGCGTTTTTTTTTACATTTAAATAAAATAACACGCTCGTCAATCACAGTCGATCAAATGTTTAATCTAAGATACATGCCTGCTCTTTGGCTATCAAAGAATATTGTATTGTATTTATTTCATTCAGAATGGGAAAACTAACATGCACAAATATATTATTTTTGAGAATCGATAGCTGCAAGCTGATTAAGTATTTAAGTGTTCCGATTGTTTATCAATACTTTAACTTGAAATTACTGACCAATAGGCGTAGTTTATTGTGGCAATTATCAGCGGTTGGGTGTTTCGCTTTAAAGGAAACAGTGGGCACTTTACAATTATCGTACCGCAAAAAGTTGTACAGCAATTATAAACCATTAACATTCAAACATTTTGATTCTTATACAATCTTATATAACATAATTATGTACCTCCGTATTAGTGGCTTCCGAATATCGTAACATTTCAAAACGACTTAACACTTATTGTTTCAAACAGAGCAAATAATTTTTCTATCGCAAATGTAAAGCATATTTATTTAACAATCGTAGATATCTTTTAAACATACATATTAACAAGAGTGCAAAGACTCTTAATCGCTCACTTAAGAATTAAGGAAACGTAACTGTTAAAGCAGGTAATGTTCTCTAGGTTTCACATTGAAACTTCCTCAAAACCTGGCAGCCATGATTTTTCAACAAACCACAATCAAGTTTCACTCAGTCCAGATATCACAAAACACCACTTTTGAATAATATTTTTAGCAAATTTCATGATGAGTGGGTTATTAACGTTATTTCTGGAGTGTAAAATGGTTTACTATTGCCATATAAAGAAAACTCACAGCCTCATGGTAACCATGTTTTAAAATCGAATGGGATCATATCCCATTCCACGGAGAAATCATAAAGACACATGTTTAGACCAAGATTTGCAAATATTGGGTAAGATTGGGAAATAAATGTGACCTAAAGAGTGTTAAAAGCGTTTTCTTCAATTCGAACAAATGATTTTGATATTAACACAATTTGATTCAGTTAAGAACTCGTTCGAGATATAATTGAGACAAATGTTCTTAATAAGCGTCGTCAAGACTTGGAAACAAAGGAGGCATCTAGATTGTTCGAGAGATTTTTCTTTCATTTTACTGAGCGACCTAATTATAACCCCACGTGACCCAATTTTAAACCCGTTTTACTATGCATCATTGCAAAATATGTTCTGAGCAAGTATCATGAGGATTAGGCAAAAAATGTGGCTTTTAGAGTATTCACAAGCTTTTTCATCAAATTGACCACCGGGTAACCTAGTTTTTGATTCCCATACACAAGTTTTGAACTAAGTTGTTATATAATTCGGACAAATGTTCTGAACAAGTTTTACGAAGAGTGGACAATAAATGCGGCGTCAAGAGTGTTCAAAAGTTTCTTCTTTTATCTGACTGACGCTACTTAGTATTGGAAACGTTCTAACAAAGTTGCATAAAGATTTGGGAATACATGTGAGTTCGAAAATGTTCAAAAGCTTTATTTTTATCTGACGTAGTGTTCTAGTTTTTGATACCGCGTGACCAGGTTTTGAACTTGATTGTGGATGACCAATATATATGTTCTGACCTAGTCTATGAAGAATTGGAAATAAATTTGACCTCTAGATTTTTGACAAGCTTTTTCTGTAATTTGACCTAGTGACCACGATTTTGACTAAATGCAACCCAGTTTCAAACTCAGTCGATACATCATTAGAGCAAATGTTCTGTGCAAGTTTAATCGAGATAAAGAGAACAAATGTTAACTCTACCGTGTTCAAAAGGTTTTACAGAATCTATATAAGAAAAATTGCCCCGCCCATTGGTCGACATGTTTTTTTCAACGGACCGGAACCATTTTCAATCTCTGCCAAGATATTATAAAAACAAATGTTGTGAGCAAGCTTTATGATTATTGTGTAAATGTATGACCTTAAAAGTGAAAACAATTTCTAAAGCCATATAAAGAAAACTGCCTCGCCCCCTGGCGGCCATATTTTTCAAAGGACCGGAACCATTTACAAACTAAACTAACATATCATGAAGACACATGTTCTTAGTAAGTTTCAAGAAGATTGGGTACGAAATTCAACCTCTCGAGTATTCACACATTTTCAATACAGCCATATAAGGGAAACTGTCCCGCGCCACATGCGGCCAACGTTTTAAAATTATTGAAATTGTGATAAAAGAGGTTTTGCCCAACCCACACACACATACTCGGATAAAAAAAATGGGTTTATTTGATTTTATTTGGATATTCTATTTTTAAGCAAAGACCAGTCATAGTATCAAAAACTTAACGTGAGTAAATAAGAACTTACAAACATTGTTTTACTTCAAATTAAGTTTCGCTTGGTCAAATAAATGAAAAAAACGCCACTGTCGATGGACGTGTCTACGATACTATTTTCTTAATAAATTGCATAGACGACATTATTCATGACGTTAGCTGTGAAGCAAATGTACCAAATGCAATGATAATATTATGACTTTATAACAATACACATTAAATAAAAAAATATTTAAAAAAAAGAACGCGTTGATGACGAAGCAGATGATAATGAAAATGTTGATACTATCTGATGATGATGATGATGATGATGATGATGATGATGATGATGATGATGATGATGATGATGATGATGACGACGACGACGACGACGACGATGATGATGATGATGATGATGATGATGATGATGATGATGATGATGATGATGATGATGATGATGATGATGATGATGATGATGATGATGATGATGATGATGATGATGATGATGATGATGATGATGATGATGATGATGATGATGATGATGATGATGATGATGATGATGATGATGATGATGATGATGATGATGATGATGATGATGATGATGATGATGATGATGATGATGATGATGATGATGATGATGATGATGATGATGATGATGATGATGATGATGATGATGATGATGATGATGATGATGATGATGATGATGATGATGATGATGATGATGATGATGATGATGATGATGATGATGATGATGATGATGATGATGATGATGATGATGATGATGATGATGATGATGATGATGATGATGATGATGATGATGATGATGATGATGATGATGATGATGATGATGATGATGATGATGATGATGATGATGATGATGATGATGATGATGATGATGATGATGATGATGATGATGATGATGATGATGATGATGATGATGATGATGATGATGATGATGATGATGATGATGATGATGATGATGATGATGATGATGATGATGATGATGATGATGATGATGATGATGATGATGATGATGATGATGATGATGATGATGATGATGATGATGATGATGATGATGATGATGATGATGATGATGATGATGATGATGATGATGATGATGATGATGATGATGATGATGATGATGATGATGATGATGATGATGATGATGATGATGATGATGATGATGATGATGATGATGATGATGATGATGATGATGATGATGATGATGATGATGATGATGATGATGATGATGATGATGATGATGATGATGATGATGATGATGATGATGATGATGATGATGATGATGATGATGATGATGATGATGATGATGATGATGATGATGATGATGATGATGATGATGATGATGATGATGATGATGATGATGATGATGATGATGATGATGATGATGATGATGATGATGATGATGATGATGATGATGATGATGATGATGATGATGATGATGATGATGATGATGATGATGATGATGATGATGATGATGATGATGATGATGATGATGATGATGATGATGATGATGATGATGATGATGATGATGATGATGATGATGATGATGATGATGATGATGATGATGATGATGATGATGATGATGATGATGATGATGATGATGATGATGATGATGATGATGATGATGATGATGATGATGATGATGATGATGATGATGATGATGATGATGATGATGATGATGATGATGATGATGATGATGATGATGATGATGATGATGATGATGATGATGATGATGATGATGATGATGATGATGATGATGATGATGATGATGATGATGATGATGATGATGATGATGATGATGATGATGATGATGATGATGATGATGATGATGATGATGATGATGATGATGATGATGATGATGATGATGATGATGATGATGATGATGATGATGATGATGATGATGATGATGATGATGATGATGATGATGATGATGATGATGATGATGATGATGATGATGATGATGATGATGATGATGATGATGATGATGATGATGATGATGATGATGATGATGATGATGATGATGATGATGATGATGATGATGATGATGATGATGATGATGATGATGATGATGATGATGATGATGATGATGATGATGATGATGATGATGATGATGATGATGATGATGATGATGATGATGATGATGATGATGATGATGATGATGATGATGATGATGATGATGATGATGATGATGATGATGATGATGATGATGATGATGATGATGATGATGATGATGATGATGATGATGATGATGATGATGATGATGATGATGATGATGATGATGATGATGATGATGATGATGATGATGATGATGATGATGATGATGATGATGATGATGATGATGATGATGATGATGATGATGATGATGATGATGATGATGATGATGATGATGATGATGATGATGATGATGATGATGATGATGATGATGATGATGATGATGATGATGATGATGATGATGATGATGATGATGATGATGATGATGATGATGATGATGATGATGATGATGATGATGATGATGATGATGATGATGATGATGATGATGATGATGATGATGATGATGATGATGATGATGATGATGATGATGATGATGATGATGATGATGATGATGATGATGATGATGATGATGATGATGATGATGATGATGATGATGATGATGATGATGATGATGATGATGATGATGATGATGATGATGATGATGATGATGATGATGATGATGATGATGATGATGATGATGATGATGATGATGATGATGATGATGATGATGATGATGATGATGATGATGATGATGATGATGATGATGATGATGATGATGATGATGATGATGATGATGATGATGATGATGATGATGATGATGATGATGATGATGATGATGATGATGATGATGATGATGATGATGATGATGATGATGATGATGATGATGATGATGATGATGATGATGATGATGATGATGATGATGATGATGATGATGATGATGATGATGATGATGATGATGATGATGATGATGATGATGATGATGATGATGATGATGATGATGATGATGATGATGATGATGATGATGATGATGATGATGATGATGATGATGATGATGATGATGATGATGATGATGATGATGATGATGATGATGATGATGATGATGATGATGATGATGATGATGATGATGATGATGATGATGATGATGATGATGATGATGATGATGATGATGATGATGATGATGATGATGATGATGATGATGATGATGATGATGATGATGATGATGATGATGATGATGATGATGATGATGATGATGATGATGATGATGATGATGATGATGATGATGATGATGATGATGATGATGATGATGATGATGATGATGATGATGATGATGATGATGATGATGATGATGATGATGATGATGATGATGATGATGATGATGATGATGATGATGATGATGATGATGATGATGATGATGATGATGATGATGATGATGATGATGATGATGATGATGATGATGATGATGATGATGATGATGATGATGATGATGATGATGATGATGATGATGATGATGATGATGATGATGATGATGATGATGATGATGATGATGATGATGATGATGATGATGATGATGATGATGATGATGATGATGATGATGATGATGATGATGATGATGATGATGATGATGATGATGATGATGATGATGATGATGATGATGATGATGATGATGATGATGATGATGATGATGATGATGATGATGATGATGATGATGATGATGATGATGATGATGATGATGATGATGATGATGATGATGATGATGATGATGATGATGATGATGATGATGATGATGATGATGATGATGATGATGATGATGATGATGATGATGATGATGATGATGATGATGATGATGATGATGATGATGATGATGATGATGATGATGATGATGATGATGATGATGATGATGATGATGATGATGATGATGATGATGATGATGATGATGATGATGATGATGATGATGATGATGATGATGATGATGATGATGATGATGATGATGATGATGATGATGATGATGATGATGATGATGATGATGATGATGATGATGATGATGATGATGATGATGATGATGATGATGATGATGATGATGATGATGATGATGATGATGATGATGATGATGATGATGATGATGATGATGATGATGATGATGATGATGATGATGATGATGATGATGATGATGATGATGATGATGATGATGATGATGATGATGATGATGATGATGATGATGATGATGATGATGATGATGATGATGATGATGATGATGATGATGATGATGATGATGATGATGATGATGATGATGATGATGATGATGATGATGATGATGATGATGATGATGATGATGATGATGATGATGATGATGATGATGATGATGATGATGATGATGATGATGATGATGATGATGATGATGATGATGATGATGATGATGATGATGATGATGATGATGATGATGATGATGATGATGATGATGATGATGATGATGATGATGATGATGATGATGATGATGATGATGATGATGATGATGATGATGATGATGATGATGATGATGATGATGATGATGATGATGATGATGATGATGATGATGATGATGATGATGATGATGATGATGATGATGATGATGATGATGATGATGATGATGATGATGATGATGATGATGATGATGATGATGATGATGATGATGATGATGATGATGATGATGATGATGATGATGATGATGATGATGATGATGATGATGATGATGATGATGATGATGATGATGATGATGATGATGATGATGATGATGATGATGATGATGATGATGATGATGATGATGATGATGATGATGATGATGATGATGATGATGATGATGATGATGATGATGATGATGATGATGATGATGATGATGATGATGATGATGATGATGATGATGATGATGATGATGATGATGATGATGATGATGATGATGATGATGATGATGATGATGATGATGATGATGATGATGATGATGATGATGATGATGATGATGATGATGATGATGATGATGATGATGATGATGATGATGATGATGATGATGATGATGATGATGATGATGATGATGATGATGATGATGATGATGATGATGATGATGATGATGATGATGATGATGATGATGATGATGATGATGATGATGATGATGATGATGATGATGATGATGATGATGATGATGATGATGATGATGATGATGATGATGATGATGATGATGATGATGATGATGATGATGATGATGATGATGATGATGATGATGATGATGATGATGATGATGATGATGATGATGATGATGATGATGATGATGATGATGATGATGATGATGATGATGATGATGATGATGATGATGATGATGATGATGATGATGATGATGATGATGATGATGATGATGATGATGATGATGATGATGATGATGATGATGATGATGATGATGATGATGATGATGATGATGATGATGATGATGATGATGATGATGATGATGATGATGATGATGATGATGATGATGATGATGATGATGATGATGATGATGATGATGATGATGATGATGATGATGATGATGATGATGATGATGATGATGATGATGATGATGATGATGATGATGATGATGATGATGATGATGATGATGATGATGATGATGATGATGATGATGATGATGATGATGATGATGATGATGATGATGATGATGATGATGATGATGATGATGATGATGATGATGATGATGATGATGATGATGATGATGATGATGATGATGATGATGATGATGATGATGATGATGATGATGATGATGATGATGATGATGATGATGATGATGATGATGATGATGATGATGATGATGATGATGATGATGATGATGATGATGATGATGATGATGATGATGATGATGATGATGATGATGATGATGATGATGATGATGATGATGATGATGATGATGATGATGATGATGATGATGATGATGATGATGATGATGATGATGATGATGATGATGATGATGATGATGATGATGATGATGATGATGATGATGATGATGATGATGATGATGATGATGATGATGATGATGATGATGATGATGATGATGATGATGATGATGATGATGATGATGATGATGATGATGATGATGATGATGATGATGATGATGATGATGATGATGATGATGATGATGATGATGATGATGATGATGATGATGATGATGATGATGATGATGATGATGATGATGATGATGATGATGATGATGATGATGATGATGATGATGATGATGATGATGATGATGATGATGATGATGATGATGATGATGATGATGATGATGATGATGATGATGATGATGATGATGATGATGATGATGATGATGATGATGATGATGATGATGATGATGATGATGATGATGATGATGATGATGATGATGATGATGATGATGATGATGATGATGATGATGATGATGATGATGATGATGATGATGATGATGATGATGATGATGATGATGATGATGATGATGATGATGATGATGATGATGATGATGATGATGATGATGATGATGATGATGATGATGATGATGATGATGATGATGATGATGATGATGATGATGATGATGATGATGATGATGATGATGATGATGATGATGATGATGATGATGATGATGATGATGATGATGATGATGATGATGATGATGATGATGATGATGATGATGATGATGATGATGATGATGATGATGATGATGATGATGATGATGATGATGATGATGATGATGATGATGATGATGATGATGATGATGATGATGATGATGATGATGATGATGATGATGATGATGATGATGATGATGATGATGATGATGATGATGATGATGATGATGATGATGATGATGATGATGATGATGATGATGATGATGATGATGATGATGATGATGATGATGATGATGATGATGATGATGATGATGATGATGATGATGATGATGATGATGATGATGATGATGATGATGATGATGATGATGATGATGATGATGATGATGATGATGATGATGATGATGATGATGATGATGATGATGATGATGATGATGATGATGATGATGATGATGATGATGATGATGATGATGATGATGATGATGATGATGATGATGATGATGATGATGATGATGATGATGATGATGATGATGATGATGATGATGATGATGATGATGATGATGATGATGATGATGATGATGATGATGATGATGATGATGATGATGATGATGATGATGATGATGATGATGATGATGATGATGATGATGATGATGATGATGATGATGATGATGATGATGATGATGATGATGATGATGATGATGATGATGATGATGATGATGATGATGATGATGATGATGATGATGATGATGATGATGATGATGATGATGATGATGATGATGATGATGATGATGATGATGATGATGATGATGATGATGATGATGATGATGATGATGATGATGATGATGATGATGATGATGATGATGATGATGATGATGATGATGATGATGATGATGATGATGATGATGATGATGATGATGATGATGATGATGATGATGATGATGATGATGATGATGATGATGATGATGATGATGATGATGATGATGATGATGATGATGATGATGATGATGATGATGANACAGAGTTATGGCCCTTTGAAATTTTCTATAAACTGTACATATAGTGCAATTCTTGTCCGGGCTATTTCTCCCCAACTACTGACTGGAATTCAATGAAGCTTTATGGGAAGCTTAACTACCTTGAGGAGATGCGCATGTTATTAGTGGGTTCTGGTTAGATGATTTATTTAGAGAGTTATGGCCCTTTAAATTTTTAAGTTGCTAAACTATCCATCGTATTATTTTGTCCAAAGTTATGCCCCTCAAGACGTTTCCTTTTATCTGAATATATAGTGCAATATTGTGAAAAAAACAACCTTTGGGGAGCATCACCCGTCTCCGACGGTTTCTTGTTTGAAAAGACGTTTGTGTGGTGAATAGATACTTGTTTAACAAAACACATTCCTTCCTTTATTGTTTCTTCGACAACATGTGTTTTAGTGACATTAAATACATGTACATGTAATTAAAATGTGGTAGTTAGTGTCTTATTAGTAAATGTAATACATACATAATTAATGAGTGTCTACCCATACGTGTATTCATTGAGTGATTGTAACTGTAACAAGGAGCAGATGATATGTATCAACAAGTGTGATCGTTTACGTTAAATATTTTTGTTATCCTAAAAATGTATCGGATGCATAGCAACAGCAATATGCGTTTCTCCTTACATGGTTTTCAAGAGTAAGAATACGGGTTATCAGAACACAAGTTAACCCTTTGAGCGCTGAAACCGGATTTTGCTGGTTAAGCTACCGATGCCCTAGATATTTATCAGTAAATGTATGTTCATCCAACGCCTACTTTACTAAGTGGTGAGTATATATTGCGTTTAAACAAGATAGAAAGCAGACAGATGCATCGTTATCAAGAGGGTCTGACACACAGATACTGCGGTTTAGTTTATTTGATAAGCCTTGTACCGAATGACTCGGACGAATATATTTTATAATCTTTCATCAATCTAGCAGTTGACATGTTTCGAGTTACACACGACATAGGTCCAAAAATGTAATTTTGCTACATAAGGCGATAACTTTGATACTAAAACCACTGCACCGCAATACCGAGATGCCACAGGTCTGATGTTGATTAATATGTTTATTAAGTTTCATCACATAAGCAATAATGTAATACTGTCAAATGCCCGACGAACGAAAGTAGCGAACGTTTAACGGCAAATATATGTTAAAAATATTATTATATGTTACCCGTTGAAAGTGCGGACATAAAATAAAACAAAACACCAACACATGATTTAGATCATACAGCTATGTTTGTGATACCATATCTTGCAGATGCGCGCCGTCGCTATGGCAACCGAACACTGGTGTTGGATGCTGGAGACAGGTTCACCGGCACCTTGTGGTTCTATCAATATAAAGGCAGAGCGGCCTCTATATTCGTCAACATGGAGAACTATGACGCTGTTGTGAGTACATAATGGTTATCTGCAAAACTGCATAACGTTGGAAACGCGTCATCGGTATATGAATTGATTCTCATACTCACGTACGACAAATAGTGCAAAGCTCAGCCGGTTGTTCATAAGGACGGACTAGTTTGCTGACTGTATTGAACCATGCATTCTTTGTTTCTTTTGACAATGTCGAGCAATTAAGTCACCTTCATGGATTGTTTGTGACATTCGGGAATTAAATATATTTTCATATACGAGGGAAAATGTTTAAAGTTACAAAGAATGTATTGTCACTTTCGTTCATATTAGCCATTGCATTACATGTACTTACATTCAACGAAGTGACGGTAATATGATTCATTATATTAACGTAACGTTTCCTTTTGATAGCCAGTCAACCAGCATCGACACTATAGTAAGTATTGATTATTACATTTTTCAGAGTAATAATAAACTCTTTATCGTTAACGGTTGTTAGAGCAAAATATAATGCCTTGTGAAAATTGAACGTTTAAATCAGAAAACTGCTATGAAAACCATCCTTTTTTTAGTGTCTTGGAAACCACGAATTCGACCTGGGCATAAAGGGACTGGTACCATACCTGCAAAATTTGACAGTGCCTGTGTTGGCCGCAAACATTGATTATACCAACGAGCCAAGTCTCATGGGTCTATTCAACGCGACTAGGATACTGACCGTGGATGGGGTCAAGGTTGGAATCATCGGTTTCATTACCAAGGACACTGCATTTATAGCAAACGCAGGTTTGTGCTTTGACAAAGTGTATAAGATGTTTGAATTAATATTAATCACGGAGGTGAAGCGAGCTCTTTACGATATTTAATATACATTGTGTGTATAATTAACGATCGACGTAGTGTTGCTTAACACAAGTTAATATTAAGAATGAAAATTGTTTTAAGCCATTTATGCCTAGCGTCTAGAAAAAGGCCTTGGCAAACAGCGTTCACCCAGATGAGACGCCGCATGATGCGGCGTCTCATCAGGGTCTGCGCTGTTTGCTTAAAGGAATTTCTGTAAGAAATATTCTAAATATAGAAATAAATACACTTCACATCCCTAATTTTGGAAATAAATTGATCCAATTTAGAAGGATGGGAGAGTCCACTAGGCATGAATGGGTTAAGCATATCGCTGAAATAATAACTGGCTTAACTAGCTCCCACAAAATACCTTATATACCCGATAGCTTTCGTATCAATTTTAAAAAAAGATTCTAAAGTAAGCTAATCACGCTATGACACAATTGCATAAAGTTGTTGATAAAATTATACGTGTAATAACTGCTGGATGATTTGTCTCTATATGAATATCCCATATTCACAGGACCCACGGTGAAATTTCTTGACGAAGTAGAAACTGTAAAGAAGTATTCCAAACAGCTCAAAGCTAGCGGAGTTGATGTGATTATCGGATTGAGTCACGCGGGATACGGGATGGACAAGAAGATCGCAGCGGAAGTGGAAGACATTGACGTCATTGTCGGCGGGCATTCGCATACATTTCTGTATCATGGTAACATTAATTATGGCTTCTTTATTATGTGCAGGAATTGTTTAAACCATAATAATAAGAATCCGGACAATTATAAACAGATGTAAATACAATATCACAATATAATTACAAATAACACAGGGTATTGGAGGTATTTAAATGTATGATGAATTTATCGTTTTCATTTGATCGTTTGGATAATTCACATATCTGCATTATCATGCTCTTATAATTGATGATACTTTTATACGAAAAGGAAGTTTAAAATTGATGCAACTATCAGAAACACGTTTTTTGTGTGGTCTTTGCAAGTTACAAAATCACTTACATTTTGCTGGGATGAAAGTCAATCCATTTCCAGTGGTATTTAACAAATATAGTATTTGATAAACAAAACGAAAAGTTCGCATCGAAATCATTCATAATTAAATTTAAAATAAAAATAAGATATCTTTTGAAATTCACTCCAATTTTTCAAATGGTATAATTCTGCATTAGGGCATTTAGATGCGAATGCAGCAATGAAACGAGCACATTAATCTATACAATGAACAATGTCCATACCCACGTATTGGCAGGCACGCCTCCGAATGGTTACAAGGAGACGGTAGAAGGGGAATACCCGACGGTGATAACACAGAGCAGTGGTCGTAAAGTGCTCGTGGTACAGGCGTATGCCTGGGGAAAGTATATGGGATTCATCAATGTTACCTTTGATGATCACCTCGACGTAAAGGGTTGGTCCGGGAACCCAGTTCTGCTTCGTCCAGATATGCCTAAGGGTAAGATATCTTAATTTTGTTTTTTTATATAAGATTGTGATACCAACCAATAAATTCGTAGATGAAATATCATGCATTTCAAACGCTAACACGTTCGTACGTGGTGTCATTGCTAATAAGTAAATACTTAAATTCACCCTGCACTCACCACATTTATTTGGATGCATACTTACGGTGAGGTAAAGCACTCAAAGGTAAAACGATTCATTTATTGTTATTCTATTTTCTGCAGCTGCATACGAGTTTGAAAGTGCGTTTACATCCGTCCATCCTTATGTTTTAGAAAACATAGATTGAATCAATAATACGTGCATGTCGTTATATAAATAGATCTTAATTTTACAATTATAATATTTATATATATTAGCAGTCTTTTTTTCTATAGCTGCATAAGGTTTTTAAATGGGGAGTGCGTTTACATTCTTTAATGTTTTAGAAAAAATAGTTTGAACCACTAATACGTGTATGCCATTATTATAATATATGACAGTCTTGATTTAAAAATAAATGTATTGATTTTTTTGTGTATACGTATAACCAAACTTTTCAAACAGATGCTGAGACTGAAGCGATTATTCAAGAGATGAAGAAGCCTCTAGAGGAAATAAAGAAACAGATAGTTGGTCGTACAGTGGTAAAACTAGAGGGAGACCCCATTCAATGTCGTCTGAGAGAATGCAATTCAGGTATTAACAGTATTAATAAAGTGGCCGGTATGCGTCATTGAGTATAGGAATAATCTGCACGGCTGCTTTGTCAACTTTGGTATACGTCGGTATTAGAAATTAAAAACCTTAAATTATAGAAACATATTAAATAAAAACAGCAACACTTTCTTAACTATTAGACAATGACTAAGTATTTCGATGCTCTATGGATCGTAATATAAATGATGAGTTTTCGACTACTAATTTCTACTAATGTTTAGATATAATTGTTTGTCCAATTTATCTAACAAAATATTTATGTCTGAGTGACTGCTTTTTAATTTTTTTTAAAGCATGTCATTTTGTGAATAGTTTGAAAATGTATTACATTTTGAACGAAATGCTATTATATAAAAAGGGTACACAACTTAATTTAAAATTGAGTCGCGCTCTGTGAAAATGGGTTTAAATGCATACGCGTTAAGTGTCGTCCCAGATTAGCCTGTGCAGTCCACACAGGCTTATCATGGACGACACTTTCCGCCTAAAGTGGATTTTCGTCAAGAAGTGTCGTTTTTAAACGAAAAATACAATAACAGCGTTAAGTGTCGACCCTGATTAGCCTGTGCGGACTGCACAGGCTAATCTGGGACGACACTTTACGCACATGTATTTAACCCCTTGAACACAGAGCGCGATCCAATTGTATTATCTCTTGCAGGAAACATGATCGCTGACGGAATGGTTGAGTACCACATTGACAAACGTGAGTCAAACGAGACCTGGGCATTGGCATCCATCGCACTGTTTTCAGGAGGGGGCGTGCGCGCTTCAACAGAGATTGGTATGAACCAGGGCCCATATTTACAAAGATCCTTAGGGGAATTTTAACTAACGATGTACTAAAGGGAAAATTTAAGATAAACTTTTCTGTAAGAAATGGGATGTTTCTACCGATAAAAGGTCCAAATATCACTCACCATTGAAATATGTACTTGTTTAAAACATATCAATATTGAAATACCTTAAAAAATAACAAAACCAGAGACGTACTGAATTTCCTTAGGTTTCTGAACAGGCTTTGTGAATAAGGAACCAGGCCCATGCATAAGATACTGAACATGTATAGTTACCCAGATTGACGGAGTTGAATACGCATAAACACACGTACATAATAAAACAGATTCGGGTGGCATCTGTAAAGCTCTATATTATGCTAAATGCAAATCCTAACGCACGCTGTCATAATGTGTAGGGAAATGGGGCTACATGTTCGTTTTGGGAACAATTCCATACGATTTGGTATTGTGAATTTTATGACACAACCAACATATAAATATATTTTTATATTTATTATGAATATATTTATTATAAACAATAAAAAAAGGGTAAACTATTATGTATTTTATTCAACTTAGAATTACTCTTGTCTGTTGAACTGACAATCCAAAAGTTTATTTTAGCAAACATCAAGGGAAGTAACCATTAATACATTGGTAGACGGTATTTTCACAACAAATACAATAACGGCTGACCATAACTTGAATGCAATGAATATCTGGGCAAAAAAAATGCAAAGAAATATAATTTGATCTTTAATTTCTGATTGAAAAGAAAAAGTAATGATAAACTGATGTAGTTTCTTTGATATATTTAAAAGGTTTAAATAAGAGGGTGTAGATTAATGCACTCGTAGATGGTATTACAGGGTTACGACAATTCTTTGGTCGAAGTCATGGGAGTTTCGTCGTGTTCTTATCATGGTTTTTACATGTAATCTAGAAGGCATATCAATGAATGAACATATGGCCGTTTTACATGGGGTAGGTACTGAGTTTGATGCCTTGTAGTTATTTTAGGGTATAATAGTCCAAGTTATATGCCATGGGATATGCCTTGACAGTTATGCATTTGGTTAATGTGTTTGTACATGTAAATCCACCTGATCGTGTTTGTCGGATATGCTTGGACTGTTTTACCGTTTGGTATCACGGTGAATATTCTAGATGTCATATCCATGTCGTATGCGCTGTCATATATTTCGTTTGGCTATTGTGGTGTATGGTCTAAGTGACACACATATATGGGGCAGTTTCTTGTCGTAATGTCATATGTTTGGTTTTGTAGTGTTTACTATAAAAGACAAATACACGTGACAGTTTTTGACATTTAAGCATTCTGGATATTGTAGTGTGTCCTTTCTAAGTGAACTATCCATGGTCAGGTTCTGCCCATAATGCCTTTTGATCATTGAACTGTACACCAATCTAATTGACATACCCATGGGACAGGCCCATGCCTTTAAGCATTCTGATGATAACTGTTTGTTCTTTCTATGTGAGATATCCATGGGCCAGGTCCTAACCTTTATGCCTTTCAGTTATTGTCATGTATTTGTTCTAGGTGACATATCCATGGGTCAGGTTTTGACCGTTATGCCGTTTGGTAACAACGTAGACATGATCAAGTTGAAGGGCGTTCACCTACGCCAGGCCTTTGAACACTCCGTGGCAAAGTACGACGTCCTTGACAGACCCGGCGCTTTCTTTCAAATGTCAGGTATCGTAGTAGTGTGTAATTATGTACATGTTATATTTGTTGTATTTTTATTAGCATTTAAATCCCAATACGACGAAGGAAAATGTTAAGGGAAATTGTATATTACTTTTGTTGTGCTTTACAATTACTTTAAACGTATTTGTCTTTATAAATGTCACTATTTAGAACAACGGGTCACATTAACAAAGTAATCAAAAGATTGCCATCCGCTAGACTTTAATAAATGGCAATTGACCAATCGTCTCTACTATCTAATACAGTAAATTACATACAAACCAACATGCAATATAGCAATTATTAAAACTGTGAACGTTTTTGACAGGGGCGCATGTTACGTACGACCTATCGAGACCCTCTGGACAACGAGTAGTCTCCCTTGAGTTGCGATGTCTCAACTGCACAGCTCCGGTCTACGAACCCCTGAACAATGACTTGGTTTACAACATTCTAATGGTGGATTTCACGCTCAAGGGCGGGGATGGATTCATCATGATCAGAGACAATCTTGTGGAACATCAAACTATAAGTAAGTTTGATGATATTTGGTTTTCATTCATGATGGTATATACTAAGTACACAATGTAGTAATACTACGGATGGGCATTATCATAATAAAGATATATTTAACACAATGAGTTAGGCGATATGTGGTCATTTTGGATGGTTCATAATTTTCCACAGAGCAGTAGCAATTTGTATGTTACTGTCATTTTGATATAATCCTTTTACGTATTTATGTTATATTTATTACCCAATTATTTATGATTTAAGTTTTTGAATAGTTTTTGTTACTCATTTTAAAAGCATGGTATTTGTGGCACCTAACATTTTGTATTTAAGACAAATGTATGTATATATTCATCCTTTCAGATTCGCTGGATGTTGATGTATTCAGAAGTTATCTTGCAAAACACAATCCAGTGTACGCGGACACAGAAGGGCGGATTAAGTTTGTGACATCAAATACAAACAACAAAACAAATGGTTCTCGAATTTGTGAAGCAAACCTTTTGCTTTTGATTCTTATGTCTATAGCCTCAATCATATGCCATACAGGGACATAATTATATTGTGCATTTTTCAAAGAAATATTTTACAAGATTACGTTCATGGTAAATGACGACTCAATGTAACATCGAAACCTTCTTAAGAAACATTTAACACTTTGACACAAAGCATGTTCATACGGTAACTTAGGAATGTAGCAACTGAATGAAGATTGGTTGGAATTTAAACATATTATTCCAAAAGACGATTGAGACCTGGCCCCGTGTTCACAAAACATTTTTTGCAATCGAAAATCGATTTTGCTTGTAATTGAAAATGGATTTCCATTGTAGTTGATAGGCAAAAATGAAAATCGATGTCAGTTAAAATCGATTTTCGATTGCAAAATCGTTTTGTGAACACGGGGCCAGATGTATAACGTTAAAGACGGTTGTCAAAGGAAAGGTATTGGATCGTGTACCCTTTGTCATTTTGCAACAGTTGGGTAGTACATGTAGTAGTAAAACCTTGTTAACACTCTAGAAGTCACATTTTTAGTCCAATCTTCATGAAACTTGGTGGGAACATGTGTCTCAATAAAATCTTGGACAAGTTTAAAAATGGTTTCGGTTGGATGAAAAACATGGCCGCCAAGGGGCGGGGCAGTTTTCCTTATATGGCTATAGTAAAACCTTGTTAACACTCTAGAAGTCACATTTATTGTCCAATCTTCATGAAACTTGGTGGGAACATGTGTCCCAATAAAATCTTGGACAAGTTCAAAAATGGTTTCGGTTGGATGAAAAACATGGCCCCCAAGGGGCGGGGCAGTTTTCCTTATATGGCTATAGTAAAACCTTGTTAACACTCTAGAAGTCACATTTATTGTCCAATCTTCATGAAACTTAGTCAGAAAATTTGTTCTAATGATATCTTGAACGAGTTCGTAAATGGTTCCGGTTGGTTGAAAAACATGGCTGCCAGGGGGCGTGGCAGTTTTCCTTATATGGCTATAGTAGTAAAACCTTGTTAACACTCTAGAAGTCACATTTTTAGTCCAATCTTCATGAAACTTGGTGGGAACATGTGTCCCAATAAAATCTTGGACAAGTTTAAAAATGGTTTCGGTTGGATGAAAAACATGGCCGCCAAGGGGCGGGGCAGTTTTCCTTATATGGCTATAGTAAAACCTTGTTAACACTCTAGAAGTCACATTTATTGTCCAATCTTCATGAAACTTAGTCAGAACAT
>VMBQ01001818.1:194647-207782 GCA_007657795.1 Dreissena rostriformis | reverse complement strand
TATGGTAGTATTCAGGCAGCACATAATTCCACTTTTGTCATATGGTAGTATTCAGGCAGCACATAATTACACTGTTGTCATATGGTAGTATTCAGGCAGCACATAATTCCACTGTTGTCATATGGTAGTATTCAGGCAGCACATAATGCCACTGTTGCCATATGGTAGTATTCAGGCAGCACATAATGCCACTGTTGCCATATGGTAGTATTCAGGCAGCACATAATGCCACTGTTGTCATATGGTAGTATTCAGGCAGCACATAATTCCACTGTTGTCATATGGTAGTATTCAGGCAGCACATAATGCCACTGTTGTCATATGGTAGTATTCAGGCAACACATAATTCCACTGTTGCCATATGGTAGTATTCAGACAGCACATAATGCCACTGTTGTCATATGGTAGTATTCAGGCAACACATAATTCCACTTTTGTCATATGGTAGTATTCAGGCAACACATAATGCCACTGTTATTATATACTAGTATTCAGGTGGCAAACAATTCCATTTTTGTCATATACTAGTTTTTTGGCAGCATAGTATGCAACGTTTTAATATACAAGTATTCAGGCAGCAAATAAAGCCACTGTAGTATTCAGGCAGCATATAACGCCTTTTTTGTTATATACTAGATTTCAGGCAGCACATAAGGCTCCTTTATTGTTTTCTCCGATCTCTGGTACTCTATGTTATACACTAAAGTCTTAGGCATACAATGATTAAATTGCTTCTTTTATGATTAATAATATTTTATTTGTGTCAACAAAGGAACCAAAGTTCTAGTTCTACCCAGGAAACGCACTTGAGGACCAATGATAAGTCCTTTTGTGTTTGATGCAATTGAAAGCAAATAAATAGGGTTAAACTAAAGCAATAATTCATTTGTAATAGAAATTCAGTTGTAAAGTCTAGAGTTTCTATTATATTGATATGTGTTTGGTACCATAATTTTCTGAACAAACTGTTTTCTTCCCTCTTGCAGAACAACCATGTTCAAGCCACAGACTAATTTCAATGGGAAGTCCAGAACACCAGTCAAATCAAGTCCAATGCCCAGGTACCTGTGATGTAAAAAAATAATTAAACAACACACTTCAACAAAAAAGGAATTGTATCAGCGAATATACATGATAATTGGTTATCAATAAATCAGAAAAACAATCAAGGTATTTTTGGGGAAGGTTTTCCTTTTTGCGGTTGGTTATCCAGTCCAGTAGAAATTAACTGCAAGTATGGTTTAAGCAATGACATTGTGTACATAAAAGTGAGCTTAAGTAAAAGTCACCACTGTGATAGGTATTCAAGTGTCCAGGACATTGACTTTAAAGACTATCTAGAATGCCGTAATGAGATTATAATACCGTATGTTTTTGGACACTTAAAAGATAGTTGTTTGGTTTTTTATGCCCCCTTTTTAAAAAAAAAGGGGGTATATTGTTTTTGGCCTGTCTGTCTGTCATTCTGTCCCAAACCTTGAGATCTCCATGAGATACACATGCATGCCAAATATCAAGTTTCTTTCTTTAATATTGCAAAAGTTATGACCAAGGTTAAAGTTTTGTGTTGAACACACACACTGACAGACAGACAGGCCAAAAACAATATACCTCCTCTTCTTCTTCGAAGAAGGGGGCATAAAAATAAGATACTGGGATTTTGATATTTACTTTTTAAATGTACTCTGTATACCCACATTTAAACTTTGTCAATACATTTAAAAGATAAAACATGCCAACATCTGTTTTTTTCTGCTATTGTCTTTACACTGCCTTTATATAGAAATCAAAGAACTGGGGGCTAATTTTAGCTGTAATGTGCTTAATTATATCCATGTAATAACTAGCTAGACAGCTGAACTTTTGCACATAGTCATAAGAAAGATTCTACTTTATGACAGTGCTATATTTACAGCAGTGCATATCATCAATATTATTGACATTCCAACTTGATGACATTGTCCACAAATTAAGAGTCACCCTGACGGTATACTTATTGCATTGATGTTCTGATATGCAATGCAGTGTATAATGTAACTTGCACAGTGGTATCAATCAATGATAGCATGTGCCTGTAAATGCCATGCTGTGAAGTATTAATTACTAAGAGATATGTTTTAAATGTATTTAAACAAATCATTTCAAATGTTTGATCATTTGTTTTACAGTAAGATACTCCTAGGTTAAACTTTGACCACCAAGTACAAAGATAAGCATTTTTTCATGAACTGTTGTCTTTAATACCTATAAATAATGGCGCAATAAGGGAACTATTTGTCCACTATTTTGAGCATCAGCATATTGCTTTGGATATCTGACATGTGACATGTTTTGACATCATACATCAAAATGATAAAACAAAAACCAAAAATACATTTTATTGGGTCCTAAGGACAATCCTTTCAACTGAATTTCCTCATGAAGCTATGCCTGTAACCATGACCGGTACACATTTCTATTCACCGAAATAAAGCAAATGTTACAGTCTTCTGACTTCTTTCATTTGTCTACCATGTTTTATGACTGCTGTTGTAAAAACATGTGTGATGTTTCAACAGATTAACACAATTAGTAGATTTTTTTAAACAAAACCAGCATTACTTTATTCACAAACTAGTGAGCTAACTGCGCCTTCAGCTGATCTCAGTATTCAAATTAATGCAATACAAAAGTCATTGTTAGGGGCAATATATTCAATTGAGAAAAGGGAATCAGGTGCTTATTGGCTTTGGAAAGGACAGGGTGGCGGACCAATAAACGAGTATACGGCTGCACCCTTCTGATTATGCATGGGTAGAACACAGTTTGCAATATGTTGTTCTACATTATTTGTGCTGACTTTCCTTTTGCCTGTGTGTTTGTTGTGTTCAGGCCTGTGCGTGAGTACCCTATGCAGGGCAGCCCCCCACAGCACCTGACCATGAAAGAGAATGTGGCAGAGAGACCCACCGCAGTCAGTGCAATAGCAGTCTCGGGTAAGGACTAAGGAACATGTATTTGGTGTACTTCAGTGCTTAACCTCTGTCTGATTCTATTACACTGTTTTTGAGTGGGTTTTACCATCATGATTTGCAAACGATTAATGTATTTAAAGTTATTTTAAACAAGATGTGTTTGTGAAACACTATGTCCACTTTTGAGCGATTTTGACCCATAAATTTGACCTTTGACCTTGAAGGATGACCTTGACCTTGACCTTTCACCACTCAAAATGTGCAGCTCCATGAGATACACATGCATGCCAAATATCAAGTTCCTATCTTCAATATTGCAAAAGTTATGGCCAATGTTAAAGTTGGCGCAAACAGACAGACCAACAGACAGACAGACAGACAGGGCAAAAACAATATGTCCCCCAGTATATACTGGTGGACATAAAAAGTAGTCTTAGAATCCTGTAGTGAAAAATAAAGATTCGCTTGGGGCATGTCGTGTGTAAGGGCAAACAAAGTTGCTTTTCTTTGTAAGTGATAATTATAAGACAAAAATAAACCCTGTATAAGATATCGTACTGACTTGATTTAATACACATAATTTTATACCTGCACCACAAGACTATTTTGTGCGTATTTCAGATGAAGGCAGCGATCTTGCCTGTGCTCTTGCCAACAAGTCAGCCCTTGTGTTTTCTCTGCCCGTCTCCAAGAAAGGTTGTTCAGCGTACACAGGTAAAGCTCATGGTAGCTAAGAACGTTTTGGAAATTTGTTGGTTTGGAAAGATTATCATTTATAATTCAAAAGAGATTTATTTTTCCCCTGGTGAAAACATTTTATTTCTCTGGTCACTTGTGGATTGAAATATTTTTTTACCAAAAAAAAACAAATTTTTCTTTTTATTTAATGCTTTTAAATTAGTAGAGAATGTTGTAGTATAATATCGTGATGTCATAAGAATGCTATATATTGTTATATTTAATCGTTATATTTAATTTTTCAAATGATAGAACTGCCAGAGCTATGCTGGTGAATATCATGCTATTAAATGTAGTCTTGGATTTTACTACAACAGTTACACGTTCATGTAGTAAGTGATGACAAAACCTGTAGCATGATATTTAATCAAGTTTTAATGAACATTTAGTCCCGTGTGCATGTCTATCATATTGCTTTTAAGGCCACAATCATGTGGTGTCTGACGTGTCCTGGAGCCACTGTGGCTCACGTCTGATCACTTCCTCTGAAGACAAAACAGCGCGGGTCTGGGTGAAAGGGCAATCAGAGCCAGTGCTGGTGTTTGACAGGGTCATGAAAAACACCAGATCAGAACACAAGGTAAGTGGCGGATAAGTTCTGTCAGAGTCATTCAACCATTACATATGTACACATGGGGAATAGGGGATCAGTTCTGTGAGAGAATAATAAAACACATTAGACATGTACACATGGTGAGTGGGGAATCTGTTCTGTGAGAGTCATGAACAGTAAATATGCACACACAGTGAGTGGGGAATCAGTTCTGTGAGAGAGTCATGAATAATAAATATAACCACAAAAAGAGTGGGGGATCATTTCTCTTAGAGAGTCATGAACACATTAGATATGAACACTGGGTGAGTATGGGGATCTGTTCTGTGAGATAGTCATAAACACATAAGATATAATTTCAGAGTGAGTGGTGGATCAGTCTGTGAGAAAGTAATGGACACATTAGTGGGAGAGCCATGAACACATAAGTGAGAGAGTCATGAACACATTAGTGGGAGAGTCATGAACACATATGTGAGAGAGTCATTAACACATTAGTGAGAGAGTCATGAACACATTAGTGAGAGAGTCATGAACACATTAGTGAGAGAGTCATGAACACATTAGTGGGAGAGTCATGAACACATTAGTGAGAGTCATGAACACATTAGTGGGAGAGTCATGAACACATAAGTGGGAGAGTCATGAACACGTTAGTAAGAGAGTCATGAACACATTAGTAAGAGAGTCATAAACACATTAGTTAGAGAGTCATGAACACATTAGTGAGAGAGTCATGAACATATTAGTGAGGAGTCATGAACACATTAGTGAAAGAGTCATGAATACATTAGTGAAAGAGTCATGAACACATTATTGGGAGAGTAATGAACACATTAGTGAGAGAGTCATGAACACATTAGTGAGGGAGTCATGAACACATAAGCGAAAGAGTCATGAACACATTAGTGAGAGAGTCATGAACACATTAGTAGGAGAGCCATGAAAACATTAATGAGAGAGTCATGAACACATTAGTAAGAGAGTCATGAACACATTAGTGAGAGATTCATGACACATTAGTGAGAGAGTCATAAACACATTAGTGAGAGAGTCATAAACACATTAGTGAGAGTCATGAACACATTAGTGAGAGAGTCATAAACACATAAGTGAGAGAGTCATGAAGACATTAGTGAGAGAGTCATGAAGACATTAGTGAGAGAGTCATGAACACATTAGTGAGAGAGTCATGAACACATTAGTGAGAGAGTCATGAACACATTAGTGAGAGAGTCATGAAAACCTTAGTGGGGGCGTCATGAACACATTAGTAAGAGAGTCATAAACACATTAGTGAGAGAGTTATAAATATATTAGTGAGAGAGTCATGAACTCATTAGTAAGAGAGTCATGAACACAGTAGTGAGAGAGTCATGCACACATTAGTGAGAGAGTCATGAACACATAAGTGGGAGAGTCATGAACACATTATGTCATGAACACATTAGTGAGAGAGTCTTGAACACATTAGTGAGAGAGTCATGAACACATTAGTGAGAGAGTTATGAACACATAAGTGAGAGAGTCATGAACACCTTAGTGGGAGAGTCATGAACACATAAGTAAGAGAGTCATAAACACATTAGTTAGAGAGTCGTGAACACATTAGTAAGAGAGTCATGAACACATTAGTGAGATGGTCATGCACACATTAGTGAGAGAGTCATGAACACATAAGTAAGAGAGTCATGAACGCATTATGTCATGAACACATTAGTGAGAGAGTCATGAACACATCAATGGTAGAGTCATGAACACATTAGTAAGAGAATCATAAACACATTAGTGAGAGAGTCATGAACACATTAGTTATAGAGTCATGAACACATTAGTGAGAGAGTCGTGAACACATTAGTGAGAGAGTCATGAACACATTAGTGAGAGAGTTATAAACACATTAGTGAGAGAGTCATAAACACATTAGTGAGAGAGTCATGAACACATTAGTGAGAGAGTCATGAACACATAAGTGAGAGTCATGAACACATTAGTAAGAGAGTCATAAACACATTAGTGGGATAGTCATGAACACATTAGTGAGAGAGTCATGAACACATTAGTGGGAGAGACATGAACACATTAGTGGAAAAGTCATGAAAACATAGTGAGAGATTAATGAACACATTAGTGGAAGAGTCATGAACACATTAGTGAGAGAGTAATGAACACATAGTGAGAGAGTAATGAACACATTAGTGAGAGAGTCATGAACACATAGCGAGAGAGTAATGAACACATTAGTGAGAGAGTAATGAACACATTAGTGAGAGAGTCATGGACACATTAGTGAGAGAGTAATGAACACATAGTGATAGAGTCATGAACACATAGTGAGAGAGTCATGAACACATAGTGAGAGAGTAATGAACACTTTAGTGAGAGAGTAATGAACACATTAGTGAGAGAGTCATGAACACATAGTGAGAGAGTAATGAACACATAAGTGGGAGAGTCATGAACACATAGCGAGAGAGTCATGAACACATAGTGAGAGAGTAATGATCACATGAGATATAATCACAGAGTGAGTGGTGGTTCCGTTTTGTTAGTGAGTCATGAATACATTATATATAATCACAGAGTGAGTGGGGGATACATGTAAGTTCTGTGAGAGAGTCATAATACTGTAAGAAATAATCACAGAGTTAGTATGAGATCAGTTCTGGTAAAGAAGTCACTTAAACATTTGATATAAACACCGGCTAAATAAATTATCATTTTTGCGATAATCATAAATAACATAAGCTATAAAAACAGTAAAAGTGAAGCATCAGTCATGTAAAATGATTCACAAAAACTGCCAGATTAAAACACAGTTTTTCGAGAGCCAGACAGACTTAACATAAACTGGGTAAATGTTGTATTCATGCATTCTTCAAGTGTGTTAGTGAACCAGTTGGCACCTGTTATTTCAGGAGAACCCCCTATTCAGCAAGGAGATTCACTTTGCCAAGTTCTACTTCATGGACAAGTTCATCCTGATGAGCTCAGTCAACACCCTGTACATGTACAAGTACTACATAGACCTGAACAAAAACGATATACAAAGGTACTGTCTGCTCAAATATACACTTTGTATTCCTGATGTGACAAAGTCTATTTTTATTTCATTAACATCGAATGAAAATATTGAATGTGCATGTACACATATTTAAGAGGCAGTGTTATTTAATGCATTTATTCTGTTTCCTGTTAATAATGGGTATTAATAAAATTTGTTATAATTTTATGAGAGTTCATGCTATTACTTTGCACTTTTCGCAATTGAATAAAACATATTCCTAATTAACTTCTACGGCAGGTATTTAGTGCAGAGCAAGTACAAACTGGTGCAAAGTTGGAACATGGACTCTCAACAAGTGACTGCAATGACAGCTGTTAATAGCTTCCTCTCTTGTATCCTTTTGCCTGTATGGCTAATACTAACAACTGACCGTTTAAGTAGTGTCATATCCTACAGGTAGTATGGTTGATGTCAGCATGGACAAATGTATTTATAAATTATAATTGAAAGCCATTTGTATGAGTCTGTGACAGTATTGCTGCTTTGACTATGTGCACTCTCTTAACCCTCCTACTCAGTGAGTCTGTGACAGTATTGCTGCTATGACTATGTGCACTCTCTTAACCCTCCTACTCAGTGAGTCTGTGACAGTATTGCTGCTATGACTATGTGCACTCTCTTAACCCTC
The DNA here is from genome assembly GCA_007657795.1 of Dreissena rostriformis. NCBI lineage: Eukaryota > Metazoa > Mollusca > Bivalvia > Myida > Dreissenidae > Dreissena > Dreissena rostriformis. Next base: position 199,842 of record VMBQ01001818.1, on the reverse strand, counting down.
CTACTCAGACATCGTACTGTGCGCCTGCAGCAACAAGAGTATTGAGCTGTTTGACATGAATGTGGGGCAGCAGGTGAGGAAGATGACCGATGTCCACTCCAGGCCTGTCCATGCCGTCTGCCAAAATGAGGTACACTGGCCTTGTATTGTACACTGTGTCTGTTAGTGTCTTATTCTCAGCCAAGATGGTCAACTCTTTACAAGGATGCAGTTACATGTCATGTGTGTGCTAAATGAAGCTATAAGATCTGTAGCTTGATTCCTCTGTGGTTGACCTGTCCCTCTTTCACACATAGACCTGTATGTGCTATTCACTTATCAGGATCTGTTTTTTCGCTCCTACCTTTGTCAATGACAAAAGGTTGCCTTGTAAATGTTGTGCATGTCAGGTTGAGTCTCATTCTTTTCACTCCCATAAGCATATAGAAACCTCATAGAAAGGATTGCATATGGATTGATTAGTCATTATATCAGGCTTTGTTGTTAAAAATAAAAACAAAATTATAGTTTCAGCTCAATAACTTTAAAACTAGTTGTAATACTGAAAATACTTTCTCAATACCTTAAATGAAGACCTTACTTCTATGGTTGTTGCGGTCTTGGTCAAGGTCACTGTTATTAAAAATATATCCAGACTTTTATTCGAATCACATATATAGTATGGATCCGGTTGAAGTCAATATTGTTTTTAGGAAAACCCGTACAGTAAATGGAAAACAAATTAAGAACATAACATTATGTTTATACTTAGGGGTTTAGGGGCGATTGACCATAATAACATTGTTTTCGGTAACACAATGAAAACATGGTTCATTAAGTTTTTGGACTTGCTGTGTTTCTTACAGGGATCTCAGTATGTCTCCCATCCGTCAGGGGCCTATGATCTGTTTGCCTCTGCGGCGGCCGGGGACTGCATCAAGCTGTGGGACCTCCGCACTAACAGGTCAGTAAACATGGGACTTTAGTACAGATAAGAAAGTATCATGTGTCACACTGTAACTTTCTACACTGCTATGCTGTGTCCAGTGTGTTCACTGAAGTGTTTGTTTGCAGATGTGTTCGGCGTTACGAAGGTCATCTAAACCGTGTGCACCCATGTGGTCTGGCCTTCAGTCCGTGCGGCAGGTTCATAGCTACGGGATCAGAGGACAAGTGTGTGAGTAGCAGCTTTATATTCCATACCACCATAGCAGCTGTAGACCAAGTGCAAATATGTACCCCTCCCACCGCTGGCAGTGTCTGCAACTGATCTTACCAGGAATATGTCTATGACAGCCATTCACACTTAATTTCTGATCTGTCTGAATCAGTCTCGTTTGTTTATTGATGTAATAAGCTTCGTGTCTTAGAATTCACGTTACTAGGTTTTTCTGTAACTGAGCAATACATAGGTCATGATTTAATATTTAATAGTGTTAAGTATTATTGTTTTGAAAAGTCTAACTTATACATAATTTGGTGTCCTGGTACTTAATATTCTGGTGGCTAATAAAATCATGATGAATAAAATCATAATGAATGTTGTTTTATAACTATCCCATAGTCATGTTGAGCTTTTGTGATCGCCTTTTGTCAATGTCGGTGTGCATCTTGCTTCATCAACATATGCCTTTTGAACATTCTAGAGGCTGCATTTATTATACAATCTTCATGAAATTAAGTCAGAACATTTGTCCCAATGATATCTTGGCCGTATTCAATTCAGGATCATGAAGGGTCAAAAACTAGGTCACTAGGTTAAATTAAAGGAAAAACATGTGAACACTTTAGAGGCCACATTTATTGCTCAATTTTCATAATTTGTGGTCAGAATATTTGTCCCTATAATATCTTGGGAGAGTTTGAAACTGGGTCACATGGAGTCAAACACTTGGTCACAATGTCAATTAAAAGAATAGGATTTTGAACACTAGAGGCCACATTTGCCCAATCATCATTGAACTTGCTCTGAACATTTATTCGAATATTTTTTCCCACCAGTGATAAATGGTTCCTGTCCATTAAAAAAAAAATTGCAGCCATGATGCCAGGCAGTTTTCCTTATTTGATAAGTAAAACGATTTGAACACTCTAGAAGTCAATTTTTGTACACACTCGCTATGAAACATGCTCAGAAGATAAACAAATTGTACATGTCTTGACTGAGTTTGAACATGATTGTGGTTTGTTCTAAAACATGGCTGCCACTTGTTGACGCAGTTTTCTTTATAAGTCTATCGTGAAACCTTGTGAACACCATTTGCCCCGAAATGTTAAGTTCCTTGGGGTCTCAGGTGAGCATCTTAGGGCCTTTGGTACTCTTGTTGTATGAAATGATATTTGATACTGTTTTATATTGGCTATATAGCAATACCAGGCTGTATGGTGTGTTTTCAGTCCTACATATTCGACATGCGGTCGGGCACGTACCTGCACAAGCTGCAGGGCCAGACGGACGTCGTGTCGGATGTCGCCTTCCACCCCCTCAATCCCCAGGTACCAGGCACGACAATGCTGGCATAACAGCTGGATACTCTCTTTATATAGTATACCTCACATAAGTATGTTTCTTCTTTGCGTACATGTATATAAACTACACAGGTCCGTTGATTTGAATAGTGCCCGGTAAAGATGCCTGCCCATCTAGTCAGCGGGCGCTATTCAGTATATCGCCCGCCGACTAGATGGGTGCGCATCTAATAGTGCTTGCTAGAATGTTGTGCAAGTTTCACAACGCAAATATATTTCGGTTACAGTTTCGTTGTACGAAAACTTAATAATTATCAGTCTAACATCTATATTTAATGTTATTAAATTGTTACACATTGGTGGAATTTGTTTATTGAAATTGACATATATTTGCTACATAATGTTGGGTATACTATAAGAAATAGAAAACCTCACTTCAGGCCAAATGGCAGAATAGTGACCAGCCAGACAGCCCCGAATAGTATATCGACCTGAGACTTCGGCTTCGGTCCATATACTATTCGTGGCTGCCTGGCTGGTCACTGTTCTGTCATAGGGCCCTCAGTGAGGTTTTCTATTTCTTATTTAAATATCAGTTTTATATGAAAAGAAAAGTGTTCTCATATAATTAATGAATGGGGCCGATTTCAATATTGAACAATGTGTTATACTGTGATAAACTGTGTTATTTCTGTTTTTGTGTTTTCGGGTTATTCATCATCTTCAGTTGTGTCAAGCTGTGAATGCTGTTTTTGTCTTCAGTTGTTTACTTCAAGTCTGGACGGCCGTATTGCGATGTACAACAACAGATGAGATCTTACATTCGCACACATTGGTAACAAGGACACACTGAAGGCAGTGTCTCACGCACATCTTAACTGAACGTTGCACATTGAAATATAGTCCATTATACACTGACATCGGTCGTGTGTGGTTGCTGCACAGAACACTTGTGTCTGCATTATGATACACAATACGTTAGCAGCTCAATAAATATGCCTGATTAACGCTATTGTAGCATTGCCGTACAATCAGTATTATCTCATGTTATTGTTATTAAAATTATAATTGGTTGATAAAAAGTTGATTTTCAAACGCGTTTGTTTGTCTGCTAAACGTATCAACTTCACAAAACCGCTCTGTCAATAGATATGTATACATGTGATTTCTTGACAGTCCCCTGTCTATATGACCAGTTTTTAACTTTACTTAGAATAACGAGTCAAGCCTTTCTATGATACATATATGCACATACCGGTAGTGATGTTTGGTCGCCAGACAACTCGCCCCAAAGCCAACTCGCCCCAAGACCAATCGCCCCAAAATATGGTCAACTCGCCCCAAATGTTTTGGACAACTCGCCCAAATCGAAAGACAACTCTCCCCAAATGAAATGACACCACGCAACGAATTATTTTGTCATATATAGAAGACTCTTTGTGGGAAAAAATGTATAATATAACATTTTTGACTTTTAAAGGAATGCCGAATACACAAAAACGAATAATACAGCGAAAAAAACTAGAAATGTGTTATATTCATAATATATAACAATTGCATACTCAAGATACAAATATTTTTTATTGAAAACATACATACGAAGCATGAATAACGACATTTTAAATGAAATAAATACAAAGATTTGTGAAGAGAATGGTTACAATGCTATTTAGGAAAATCGATCATTTTAATGATTTCAAATACGATGGTTATAAACTGCAAGATTCCATTATTTGCATAGACAATGCTTAATATTGTCAATCATTTCAAACATTTATAATACAGCATTATAAACATATTAACGGACATCAAACTAATAAAACGGTTGTCTGACGACCTTGAACAATGTACCATGTTTTTGGCCTGTCTGTCTGTCTGTCTGTCTGTCTGTCTGTTTGTCCAAAACTTTAACCAATATTAAAGTTTCGTCATAACTTTTGCAATATTGAAGATAACAACTTCATATTTGGCATGCATGTGTATATCATGGAGCTGCACATTTTGAGTGGTGAAAAGACATGGTCAGGGTCATCCTTCAAGGTCAAAGGTAAAAAAAACAAGAGGGCCATCAGGCCCTAAGGCGCTCACCTGAAAGCCAAAGGAACTAGACTATTCTGAAAAAATGCAAGCTGATTCATGAAGATTATTTATGACCAAAAAAGTGACTTTTAACATGTTTTTTTATATTTGACATTGTGACCTAGTTTTTGAGCTTATATGACCCAGTTTCAATCTCTGCCAAAATTTCATTGGGACAAATGTTCTGACCAAGTTTCATGAAGATTGGCCAATAAATGTGGCTAATATAGTGTCAACAAGTTTTCACTAAAGCCATATAAGGACAACTGCCCCCCCCCCCCCCCGCGGCCATGTTTTTCAACGAGTCATAGCCATTTTCAAACTCAGCCGAGCTATTGTTAGAACAAATGTTCTGATCAAGTTTCATAAAGATTGGATTATAAATGTGACTTCTAGAGTGTTAACAAGGTTTTACTACATAGCCATATAAGGGAAAATGCCACGCCCCCTTGCGGCCATGTTTTTTAACGGATCTCAACCATTTTCGAACTCAGCCCAGATATCATTAGTACAAATATTCTGACCAAGTTTCATGAGCATTGAACCAAAAATGTGACTTCTAGAGTGTTAACAAGGTTTTACTAAAGCCATATAAGGAAAACTGCCACGTCCCCTGGCAGCCATGTTTTTCAACCAACCGGAACCATTTTCGAACTCATCCAAGATAT
>VMBQ01001818.1:126747-189385 GCA_007657795.1 Dreissena rostriformis | reverse complement strand
TGTAGATTTATTAGCACTGGATAATACCATGCATTTAGTTTTGTTTGGGTGTATTAACATATTGTTAAAAGAGCACCAATTTGATATTATATTTAAGTCATTTTGCAAAGTACTTTGAATGTTTTTAATGCCAACGTCAGCTACATGTAAGGTAGAGTCATCTGCATAAAGATCTAACGTTCCCTTTTGAAGGAAAAACGGCATGTCATTAATGTATACAAGGAAGAGAAGAGGGCCGAGAATTGATCCTTGTGGTACCCCGGCTTTTATAGTTTTAAAAGATGATTTTTGTGTTCCGACTTTGACGCATTGTTGTCTGTTAGATAGGTAAGACTGCATCAAGGTAAGCACACTCTCAGAGAAATGGTACATAGACATTTTGTTAAGCAAAATATCATGATCTACTAAGTCAAAGGCTTTTTTGAGGTCAAGGTATACTGACCCTACAATTTGTCCAGAATCTATGTTTTGTAGCCAAGAATCTATAAGTCGAATCAATGATGACTGACAAGAATGATTTTGACGAAAACCAGACTGGAAAGTATGCAATAATTGATGTTTTTCAAAAAATGACTTCATTTGATTTGAAATGTGCCTTTCAATTATCTTAGAAATAGTAGGGAGTATGGAAATGGGTCTATAGTTGTTTAGATCATTTTTATCTGATTCTTTATGCACAGGCAATATATATGCATTCTTAAGTCTGTCCGGAAAAATTCCACTTTGAATGCTCTTATTTATGATTGATGTTATTGGGTCGACAATGGAATCACCACAATGTTTGAGTATATCAGGACCAATATTGTCAAGGCCAGGTGCTTTATTGTTTTTTAGAGAGTCGATTATTTTACGGACCTCGAAGACTGTTATTGGTGCAATTTCAAAAACATGTGTTTTAAGTTTATCATTGAGATATGTTTTGAATTTTTCATAATGACATGGTTCAAATTTTGTTTTGGTGATCAAATCAGAGATGTTAGTGAAATGTGTGTTGAATGTGTCTAAGATCTCAGGAATGCTGTCAATGGTTGTATTATTTACTTTGAGCTTTGAGCGACACACGATATTTTTCGCGATGCTTAGAGCGACACACGATCTTTTGCACGATACACGAAGCGACACACGATATTTTGTGCGATACACGAAGCGACACGCGATATTTGCCACGATATATCGCCTTTTGGGCTACCTACACAAGGGCGATATTTCGTGGTACATTCTCGCGCGTCGCTGCGTGTATCGCGCAAAATATCGTGTGTCGCGCAAAATATCGTGTGTCGCTTTGAGTATCGCGCAAAATATCGTGTGTCGCGCAACATATCGTGTATCGCTTCGTGTGTCGTGTGTTGCCCTTGATGAAAGAAGGGCGAGATTATAGATGGCACTATCCGGATACCGTAGCCGACACACAGGTAAAGCTGTCGAGACAATGAAGCGTATAATGATCGCTTGTGGCGACATTCAGCCCTCCTTTAACTGATCAGTTTGTATAGGGAGGCTGGATGTTTCTTGTTCTCAGAAAAACAGAGAGAAAGAATTCGCATATGAAATAACTTATAAATCCACATTAATTGATTGGCACAGAGACGCACTGGCGAAAGAATATAACTGTTGATATTATACCTTTAGATGTTTGCCGCATTGGTGCAAAATATCAGATGCTATCGGATAGTGAATACAAAGTTTTTAGGGTGCCATAAATGCGTTTATCTTATATACCAAACTCTTTTCGTTTTTACGCATGGTACACAAGTACATTTTCTTTATATCCAACATTCGTAAATATCTCAGATCAGTGCTAAAATACTGATTTTGTCGAGTCCGCCTGCGGTCAGCTCGATATAGTGTCACAATATCCGTGCGGGCGTTCTAGCTTGTCTGGACTGTAACTTGATCATTCATCGCGTAATTTCAAAATAAATCAATACATGTATTACACATGTGAAGAGGGTGTGTCGCATGTAAGGCTCGTGTCCCTAGCTGAAAGGTTAAGGTCACACGTTGAGGCCAATGTTCAAATTCTGGCATAATACAACTTGTCCAGACTGTAAATGCGTCATTCATAGTGCAATTTTAGTCAAATACCCCATTGTGATCCTAATGCTTCAGCTATCTATCAACTTGACACGTCTTTTGATTGGACAAGGAAAGAGAAGCAGCACATGGAAGCAACTGATACAGGAGGACATATGCTATGGTCTGATAATTGCTGACGCAGGTTTTTTTTCTTCTTTGAGACCCGCCGAACATCGGCCCTTTCCACTAAACGTGTTTTTCTCCTCTGACAGAAATTTTCCCCAAAACAATGAGATATAAAAAAGTTTTTTTTGAGGGGCCGAAACCTTTAATTGGAACATTTTTTAGGTCCCAATTAGGAAAATATATACTTTTTTACGTTGGGAATGGGGCCAAATAACCCCGAATTTGAACAAAAAAACAACCCACAAAGGTATTAAAAGTGAGTATTTATAATTTTTAAACGAAATCTCTGAAAAAGACTACGAAGAGATAGTTAACATGTTTATTGAAAAGAAAAAAAGGGTCATGCATTTGCCGAGCAACAGATAAGAATTCGGCACAATTCAGTATTTCAATTAATCGAGTACCGAGTGTTAAATAATTTGTTCTTGAGTAATGTCAACCTATTATTAGTACATTGGTTGAAATAAGTAAAATTGAAACAACACATCGATCTCATTTTATTAGTTAACCTGATCCTTTGTTGAAAAATATTGCATAATTAAATTATCTGTTGCCTTGAATTTTTAAAACAGTAAAATATGTTAAATTGATTATTTAAGACATTTCATATTTCCCCCCAAAATCAGACGTTTTGCGCTTTTTTCCCTAAAAAAAGACCAGACCATTTCCCAAAAATCAGATAAAAACCCCTGTTGACGTTAATAATTTGTGAAAAACAAATAATGTTGGAAGCCATTGAGAGGTGGTGATATGGATAATAGTCATTTATTTAAACCGGTAAGTTTCTGATATCTAAAGCTTTTAATTCACACCAATGTTTAAAGCTTTAGACTTCAGAAAGGTGCTGATTTACTTGCTATATTCCATAAATTTTTATCACAAAAATCCTGCGTACGGCCCTGAGATGGCTTGCCGCGCGAAAGAGATCCGTGCTTCAAATGTCAAGGTCACCCTAAAAGGGACTGTCAACCACGAATGACGAAAAAAGGAAAGTTCTAAAATACCGTATTTTTTTACAATTATTAGTTTATATTGATTAAAATATCACGACTGGTATATTACATTACTTAAAAAAAGTTGTTAAGTTTTCATATTTTCAGTATATTCGGTAATAAACTTTACTGGGTATGTCTACCAGGTAACTACCAGTTAACTATAAATAAGGCAAGTAGATTGATCATCATCGTCACGTGGTAAACCCAGGAATGCAAATTGTGCATGCGTAGTGATTTGTATATATTTTATATATAAAATGATCAATCTACTTGCGTTATTAAAAGTGTGTATATCGTCATGTCACATATTTTCGCGATGAACTTTCAATTTCACATCGCGAAATTTGATTACCGAATATACTGCAAATATGAACTTTTTTCAAGTGATGTAATATACCAGTCGTAATATTTTAATCAATATAAACTAATAATTGTAAACAAATACAGTATTTTAGAACTTTTCTTTTTTCGTCATTCGTGGTTTAAGGTCAATGCTCAACGTATGGGTATGTCAAAACATTTTACAATATGCTAGTTATTAGTATGCTACCTTGGCAACAGCCTCGACATTTTTGCCGATATTAATATAGTTGAAAATATACACGAAAGACATGCTGAAGATTAAAAACCATTAACCTTGATGAAATTTTTGCACATATATATGCATTTATATGCCGCTAATTAATATGTATATTGCTACGCAACGTTCCAGCAAATGCGTGTGTGACGTATCACAAAACCAACTATTGCACATCATTAAATTGTACTTATTTTGACCAAATGCATTGAAAGCAGCGCACAACTATATGTTACACGTGTCGGTATCAAAATCCACTTGTAAGCAATCGATTTATTCATTTTTGCTATTAAGTTGTTATTCATCAATAAACTGTACTACAGAACATTTAGTGCACACGCTAGCATTCGGATCGTAGCCGAATGTTGAAAACATACAACTAGATTAATTGTAGTGAATACAATCAACCGGTTTTCAATGACATCGAGTTGAAAAGTTTGTCTGTGTTTGGACGCCAACGAAAGCTGTAGTATATTGCAAGTATGACGGCGGCACTGATCATAAGCACGAAGTACAGCGTGACACTCGTGAGTCGCGCGCGTCTGCTCGTCAACTTGGCGTCCAGTCGCACCGTGTACAACGTGTTGTGCTGTCTGGGATGCGTCCTGGAGAAAATGTCTTGAGACCGCGCCATGATCCCGTCAGCCACGCGCTTTATGACGTTAAGACGTGAGGTCATCCTGTCTGAAGAAACACCACTGGTCATTTGATTGCAAAAGTATTTCATGGAGACGTATCTATAAGTCACTTAAGAGACTTGCTCAATATCTACAGTGAATGGAACTGTAGCGAGTCTATCAGATTGACACATACAGATTGACAATAACCATAATTTGTAATATGAAAAGTCTGCGGCAGATTTTCTACCCAATGGTTGTGAAAACAATTCCGTATTTCGTCCGCAAAGTTCTCGATCAAAATGACCAATCTGGAGGGTCACATTCCGCTGCACAGACATGATGTAGAATAAAGTACCTTTGTATAAAAATTAAACTGCAATATCAATAAAACATTTTTCTTCCTGTAATAAGTGTTTATGTTCCGGTAGTTATTTGTCACTACATATGGTGCATCTAGTGTTCAAAGAAACCTTCCATAAACGTCATCCAGTGAAAGGACGACGTACTGGTCCACATATACCATCTAATGTTTCAATAACATCCGCGTACTTTATCGAAAATCAAAATTAGTTTTACAAAATTGTCTTTATAGTGTTTTTATACATCAACCACAGCGTTTTTATACTAAATCCATGGAAAAGATCTGACACTACAAATACAGCACATCCATGATCTGTCTTCAAATACACGAGAGCGTCTCATCCCAAGACGATAATATTAAGCTATATTGTCGGTCTTACCAAACATATCTCCAATGAATATGTGCTTACATTAGTTGAGTATTTTCCTCTCGGTATCTACTCCATCAGTTGTATTGATCAAGTGTCATTGTTGAAGCACGACCAAATATCAGGCCTCCGAACTGAACGCCGGGAGCTTATAGCATGTCGCTCACATCGCTCCCAGCAAATATTGGTTTGACGAATGATTTTTGGTGGTGTTCAGTTTTATTTTTGTTTCAGTTACTGGAAATGCAAATATTCCTTTGTGTTTTCGTCGGTGAAATATTAGGAGCGGTTGAACGCGTATTATGGCCAATACAGATGAGATTTGCCAAAAAATAAATATCTGAACCTGCTTAGAATATCCGATGTTTGCATAAGAAAACATATTGTTGAAGGCACTTTATCACAGTTCGGAAAAATGACATTTTATAAACAAAAGGTTTCAAAAAAACGAAAATCTGTGAATACCGGTCAATCCCTTGCATGTATCGTCTAAAACAAAAACAAATCTTAATGTAATCGAGTTATCCTGCACACGTGTTTGTGTGTGTGATTAACATGTTTGCTGCCCACATGTGTGCGTGTGTGTGATTAACATCTACTGCACAAATGTGTACATGTGTGTGATAAACATCTGCTGCATACATGTGTATATGTGTGTGATTAACATCTACTGCACTCATGTGTATGTGTGTGTGATGAACAGGTATACTGCACACATATTTGCGTATGTGTGATTACCATCAATGCAATTTCATGGACAACGAATTTGAATATTATTAAATAGAGCCGGACAATGCACATAAAATACGTTAACGTTCGTATAAAGGATTGCACCACATATCTCCTCTAGCCATATGTATAAATACGTGCAGCTTTTTCGTACGGATGGTTTCTGAAGTCGATTTTACAATACTACATTTTATATATTGGGTGCTAACGTTTCACGTGGCATTCCTTTCGCACAGAGCATCAGATGTAATTCACAACCTATTTTTATATAAAATAATGCGAGAAATTTTAATCTTTAGATGTATTTTGTTGAGTTACTAAATAATATTGAGTAAACAATTTACAACTGCACGGTTTCAAATATTTCACACAATTCCATGTTCTCAAATGTGACACCGTTGCACTACTCCAGTCAACTTTATTGTGAAAATATCCGACTGAACATTGGTGATATGTATCTCCTACTGAACATTGGTAATATGTATCTCCTACTGAACACTGGTAATATGTATCTTCTACTGTCCATTGGTGATATGTATCTCCTACTGAACACTGGTGATATGTATCTCCTACTGAACACTGGTGATATGTATCTCCTACTGAACACTGGTGATATGTATCTCCTACTGAACACTAGTGATATGTATCTCCTACTGAACATTGGTGATATGTATCTCCTACTGAACGCTGGTGATATGTTTCTCCTACTGAACACTGGTGATATGTTTCTTCTACTGAACATTGTTGATGTGTCTCCTACTGAACATTGGTGATATGTATCTCTTACTGAACAATGGTGATATGTATCTCCTACTGAACACTGGTGATATGTATCTCCTACTGAACGCTGGTGATATGTATCTTCTACTGAACACTGGTGATATGTATCTCCTACTGAACATTGGTGATATGTATCTTCTACTGAACACTGGTGATATGTATCTTCTACTGAACATTGGCGATATGTATCTCCTACTTAACACTGGTGATATGCATCTCCTACTGAACACTGGTGATATGTTTCTTCGACTGAACATTGGTGATATGTATCTCCAACTGAACACTGGTGATATGCATCTCCAACTGAACATTGGTGATTTGTATCTCCTTCTTAACACTGGTAATATGCATCTCCTACTGAACACTGGTGATATGTTTCTTCTACTGAACAATTGTGATATGTGTCTCCTACTGAACATTGGTGATATGTATCTCTTACTGAAAAATGGTGATATGTATCTCCTACTGAACACTGGTGATATGTATCTCCTACTGAACACTGGTGATATGTATCTTCTACTGAACACTGGTGATATGAATCTCCTACTGAACATTGGTGATATGTATCTCCTCCTGAACACTGGTGATATGTATCTTCTACTGAACATTGGCGATATGTATCTCCTACTTAACACTGGTGATATGCATCTCCTACTGAACACTGGTGATATGTTTCTTCGACTGAACATTGGTGATATGTATCTTCTACTGAACATTGGTGATATGTATCTCCTACTGAACATTGGTGATATGTATCTCCTTCTGAACATTGGTGATATGTATCTCCTTCTGAACACTGGTGATATGCATCTCCTACTGAACATTGGTGATATGTATCTCTTACTGAACACTATTGATATGTTTCCTCGACTGAACATTGATGATATGTATCTTCTACTGAACATTGGTGATATGTATCTCCTACTGAACGTAGGTAATATGTATCTCCTACTGAACATTGGTGATTTGTATCTCCTACTAAACACTGGTGATTTGTATCTCCTACTGAACACTGGTGATATGTATCTCCTACCAAACATTGGTGATATGTATCTCCTACTGAACACTGGTGATATGTACCTCCAACTTAACACTGGTGATATGTATCATCTACTGAACATTGATGATATGTTTCTCGTACTGACCATTGGTGATATGTATCTCCTACTTAACACTGGTGATATGTATCTTCTACTGAACACTGATGATATGTATTTTCTACTGAACACTCGTGATATGTATCTCCTACTAAACCCTGATTATATGCATTTCCTAGTGAACACTGTTGATATGTATCGTCTTCTGAACATTGGTGATCTGTTTCTCCTACTGTACATTGGTGATATGTACCTCCAACTTAACACTGGTGATATGTATCTTCTACTGAACACTGGTGATATGTATCTTCTACAGAAAATTGGTGATATGTTTCTCCTACTGACCATTGGTGATATGTATCTCCTACTGAACACTGGTGATATGTAGCGCCTACTGAACACTGGTGATATTTATCTCCTACTGAACACTAGTGATATGTATCTCCTACTGAACATTGGTGATACTTATCTTCTACTGAACATAGGTGATATGTATCTACTACTGAACATTGGTGATATGTATCTCATACTGAACACTGGTGATATGTTTATCCTACTGAACACTGGTGATATGTATCTTTTACTGAACACTGGTGATATGTATCTCCTACTGAACGCTTGTGATATGTATCTTCTACTGAACACTGGTGATATGTATCTTATACTAAAAACTGGTGATAGGTATCTCCTACTGCATATTGGTGATATGTATCTTCTACTGAACACTGGTGATATGTATATCCTACTCAACCCTGGTGATATGTTTCTCCTACTGAGCATTGGTGATAGTTATCTCCTTCTTAACATTGGTGATATGTTTCTCCTTCTGAACATTGATGATATGTATTTCCTACTAAACATTAGTGATATGCATCTCCTACTGAACATTGGTGATATGTATTTCCTACAGAACATTGGTAATATGTATCCCCTACTGAACATTGATGATATGTATCTCCTTCTAAACACTGGTGCTATGTATCTCCTACTGAACATTGATGATATGTATCTCCTACTGAACATTGATGATATGTATCTCCTACTGAATATTGGTGAATTGTATCTCCTACTGAACATTGGTGATATGTTTCTCCTACTTAACATTGATGATATGTATCTCCTACTGAACACTGGTGATATGTATCTCCTACTGAACACTGGTGAAATGCATCTCCTACTGAACACTGGTGATATGTATCTCCTACTGAACACTGGTGATATGTATCTTCTACTGAACACTGGTGATATGTATCTTCTACTGAACACTGTTGATATGTATCTTCTACTGAACACTGGTAATATTTATCCCCTACTGAACACTGATGATATGTATCTCCTACTGAACACTGCTGTTATATATCCCCTACTGAACACTGATGTTATGTATCCCCTACTGAACACGAATGTTATGTATCCCTTACTGAACACTGATGTTATGTAGCCCCTACTGAACACTGATGTTATGTATCCTTTACTGAACACTGCTGTTATGTATCCCCTACTTAACACTGTTTTATGTATCCCCAACTGAACACTGATTTTATATATCCCCTACTGAACACTGATTTTATGTATCCCCTACTGAACACTGATGTTATGTATCCCTTTCTGAACACTGTTGTTATGTATCCCCTACTTAACACTGTTGTTATGTATCCCCTACTGAACACTGCTGTTATGTATCCCCTATTGAACACTGATGTTATGTATCCCCTACTGAACACTTATGTTATATATCCCCTTCTGAACACTGTTGTTATGTATCCCCTACTGAACACTGATGTTATGTAGCCCCTACTGAACACTGATGTTATGTTTCCCCTACTGAACACTGCTGTTATGTATCTCCTACTGAAGACTGATGTTATGTATCCCCTACTGAACACTTATATTATGTATCCCCTACTTAACACTGTTTTTATGTATCCCCTACTGAACACTGATGTTATGTATCCCCTACTGAACACTGATGTTATGTATATCCTACTGAACACTGATGTTATGTATCCCTCACTGAACACTGATGTTATGTATCCCTTACTGAACACTGATGTTATGTACCCCCTACTGAAAACTGATGTTATGTATACCCTACTGAACACTGATGTTATGTATCCCCTACTGAACACTGATGTTATGTATCCCCTACTAAATACTGATGTTATGTTTCCCTTACTGAACACTGCTGTTATGTATCCTCTACTGAACACTGATGTTATGTATCCCTACTGAACACTGATGTTATGTATCTCCTACTGAACACTGATGTTATGTATCCCATACTAAACACTGATGTTATGTATTCCTTACTGAACACTGCTGTTATGTATCCTCTACTGAACACTTATGTTATGTATCCCCTACTTAACACTGTTGTTATGTATCCCCTACTGAACACTGCTGTTATGTATCCCCTACTGAACACTGATGTTATGTATCCCCTACTGAACACTTATGTTATGTATCCCCTACTGAACACTGTTTTTATGTTTCCCCTACTAGACACTGATGTTATGTATAACCTTAATGAACACTTATGTTATGTATCCCTTACTGAACATTGCTCTTATGTATCCCCTGCTGAATACTGATGTTGTGTATCCCCTACTGAACACTGCTGTTATGTATCCCCTACTGAATACTGATGTTATGTATCTCCTACTGAACACTGGTGATATGTATCTCCTACTGAACACTGATGATATGTATCCCCTACTGAACACTGATGTTATGTTTCCTCTACTGAACACTGATGTTATGTATCCCCTACTGAACACTGATGTTATGTATCCCCTACTGAACACTGATGTTATGTATCCCCTATTGAACACTGATATTATGTATCCCCTACTGAACACTGATGTTATGTATCCCCTACTGAACACTGATGTTATGTATCCCCTATTGAAAACTGATGTTATGTATCCCCTACTGAACACTGATGTAATGTATCCCATTCTTAACATTGATGATATGTATCCCCTACTGAACAGTGATGTTATGTATCCCCTACTGAACACTAATGTTATGTATCCCCTACTAAACACTGATGTTATGTTTCCCTTACTGAACACTGCTGTTATGTATCCCCTACTGAACACTTATGTTATGTATCCCCTACGGAACACTGTTTATATGTATCCCCTACTGAACACTGATGTTATGTATCCCCTACTGAACACTGCTGTTATGTATCCCCTACTGAACACTGCTGTTATGTATCCCCTACTGAACACTGATGTTATGTTTACCCTACTGAACACTGATATTATGTACCCCTTACTGAACACTGCTGTTATGTACCCCCTGCTGAACACTGATGTTGTGTATCCCCTACTGAACATTGGTGTTATTTTTCCCCTTCTGGACACTGCTGTTATTTATCTCCTACTTAACACTGGTGTTATGTATCTCCTACTGAACACTGCTGTTATATATCTCCTACTGAACACTGATGTTATGTATCCCCTACTGAAAACTGATGTAATGTATACCCTACTGAAAACTGATGTTATGTATCCCCTACTCAACACTGATGTTATGTATCCCCTACTTAACACTGCTGTTATGTATCCCCTACTGAACACTGCTTTAATGTTTCTACAAATGAACACGTGTGATGTGTCCTTCATATTGGACATGTTACTCCTACCGAACACTGGTGATATCATCAACTGAACACTAGTGATATGTAAATCTGCTTCTAAAAGCTGAAATACATACTGAAAGTTCCGTCGGTTGGATCCATTTCGTATACATAAATTGTTCACATGTTAATAAATTGGTAATAATCATTCATTTTCAGATATAAAACTATTGGAATTACTCGAGCGATGTTAACCGACATTTTGCGTTTACATTTGAAAGAATAAAGTCAGATGTTCTGAATGCCAATGGAAGGGAATCAAACTTTTTTTATCTTAACTAACAACAATTCACTTACGTAATGACGTTATCGCTACAGTTTCGTGATACAATTGCGAATTGGAATACTACGAATAACAATTTTCATCTGAATATTATTGAGAACGTGACTATGAAGTAACATTTATTATTAGTAATTATGTGCAAAACCTAAACATACCTTATCATTTAGATGCGATACGATTGTGCCTGTAGGTGTTTTACTGTGTGCTGCTGCAATGGGTATAATCGATCCACAATGACATAACTTTGCATTTTCTATGAATTATTATAATCTGCAATACATATATGTATTTTAAACATTCTGAAAAACTTGTTTTATCTCTTCCACATAAATAACCATCGTTTACGAGTTATAAGGCTTTCTTCATGGCTGGTTTGAACAATCGGTCCGTCTCCGGGCGCCAGTAGTACACGTAGAAGCAGCCGAGCACCGCAGCCGCGATAGTCACCGACAGGAAGTACAACGTCACACTCACCAGGCGCGCCCGCCTGCTCGTGAACTTATTGCCCACCTTCATTCGATACATGGGATGAAATGGACGCGAGTTAGGCCGGGCCAGAAACTCGTGGGATCTTGTCATGATGTCATCAGCCATGTCCCGGATCACGCCCAGTCGTGACGTCATCGTTGCGATCGATGGGACGCGTTTGGGGTACACAACTTTCAAATATAACGGCTTCTCGTCACCTGAAAATGAATCACGTTCGAATACAAAAAAATAGTGCTTAGTATCTCGGTCTGTCCATTTCAATAGAAGATCGCTACAGTGTAACTGTTGTTTTGAAGCAGAAGAATTCTACTGTTATTTCACACACATACACGACCGCGAATGATATAAATAATGTGATTCAACATGCATTTAACACTACAATTGTCCTGTATTCTCAGTCTATATTAAAGAGTGTTTATACTAGATGCGCACATAAAAATGGTTTTATTCCCAATACAATACTTTCCACAGCCATGCAAATCACATACCGCCAAACGCAGCGTTATTATGTAATATCGGGGGACTAATTCCACGGAAAGCCACATTTATGGTATGTTAGTGGTTCTATAAATGTCAGCCTCCACGTTTTCAAACACATGAAGCAGGCGCAATTACATTTTTTCTGATGTATTGGTTTCAAATCTAAAACTTTTTCCGTACAGATGTGCTTCGTTCTCCACGTTGTGGTGTGTGTGTATTTCGAGATTACTACATAAGTATGACACAAAAACGAATGTTTAATGGAAATAATACCCTCGGAATAAAGCATGCTTCATACGTTTAACTTTATTTATATATACTAGTATGAACATGTTTGACATTCATGTTCGTGCAAAAACCCAAGAAAATATTGTATGAAACGTATGCTGCGTACTGTATTACGATATCCGTCGTATCACCGTAGTGTAGTGGATATGGTGTCCGCCTAGCGATTGGGAGATCACGGGTTCGATTCCCGATGTGGGATCGTTTTTGAAATCTTCCCCAAAGACACCAAGTACTGGTTCTATCCAGGCCAAAGACTAATTGAATACATGTAGTCAAATTGATTCGATGCTTCAGAGGAGCTCTGCAATTAATGGGAAGAAGAAGAAGAAGCATTCACAGCACTCTAATTTGATTGATACGTCAATTCAAAACAATGTTTTCTAATTCGTAGATACGACATTCATGTACAAATAAATCAACTTACGAATATGCTTTTCTTAAGGCAAGATGGGGCTTTTTTTCTTTTTGATTCTTTTCTTCGTCAAGATCCGTCAAGATATTTTAGATTAATACACTTGTATTACTAGTATTTTGTATTATTATTATTTCACAAATCTTCCCTTAAATGTCACATTATTTTGTGTTCGTGACATACACCTTATTTTATTTGTAAAACAAAACAAGGAAGATGGGTTACAGTGTCAACGTTTTATTGTTACCTTTGCTTGTCCAGTTATGTCCGCAATGTTAACTAAACTTTATTTGAAACTTGCGAGCAGACTTTGGTCACGTAGAAGCGCTTGTCGACATGGGTAAATCCTGTTTGTAGTTTTTTGTGAAGTTAGTATTCGTATTAGAAAATTTCAGTTCGGTTTGAACAAGAAATCCTAGTCAAGCGCGAAGAAGAAACATGATATTTATCGTAATACAAATATTAAATGTATTCGAGTTGCTTGACATACATTTTAATTTGTCATTAGATGAATCTTTCATATCAATAGTGTATTATTAGATGATACAGTTACAAAGCAACAGTTGTTAATTCGATTTGAATAAAGAATATGGAACTGGGCCCTTATTACGTATTCGTAAAATAATTCATGAATTAAACTACATTTGGTTTGGTTGTGATTGACGTAAGAATTGTTAATATTATTTTTTTATTCAAATTTTTCATCAAATATGTTTAGCCTGAATAAGGAATAAGGAACTGTTCCATATTCCTTATTCGAATCAGGAACAAGGAAAACGGAACCAACTGTCTCTATATTTATTCGAGCTATGCTCAGCATATAAATCTGTGTAAAGTGCTGGTTGTATTTTGTTTACGAATTTCTATAATAGTTCACGTTGCTGCCATAAATCATAACAATTAATGAACCACGCGCAATATATTTCCATACATAATTACTACTCTTACTCCATGAGTCACCGGTATTAAACAGCACATTTGATCTGTATCGCCTACAGCAGACGCAATACTGGATGTGTTGCCATTTAACAACATAATACCAGCACGAATACCGTTTCAGCACGCGCTTACAACCGTTTTTGGAACACCTAAAACTTAATTTCAATACATGAATCGTAAATCTAAGTACACTTGCATCTACGATAACTTATTTTGAATCGCATACTTACTGTGAAATATACATGTATGCCCCTCCGTATGGCTGACTGATCACATTTATAACATGAGGTATATGCCCTCAGTGTCCCTGCTATCCTGCGTTCCTCTAAATATAATCCTCTTGCCTCTTGCACTGCGAAAGATACCTTGCAACTGATGTTCGTTATAATATTACAAGCAGACAGTTCTCAAGTATTGGTAAATGAACGGGGCAGTTAATGAAGATTTAAAGTATCTTGTAAGATGCGTAAAGATGCTCAGGTGTTGGATTTAGACGGCTACACTGAACTCTGCTTTCCTAAGCGTGCGTTGTTTATATTTCATACCTAGTTAAGTATATTCAGGACTTGACTTACATCAGGACTTTCATAGCGTACATGTATTATACTGCAACACAATTATGAAACACCTTATCAACAGTATTTACTGATTTACTACCGGTAAACTCTGAATTCGAATTAAAGTTGCAATTAGGATAATAATGTTGCAATAACTGTAGATTAACAAGAAATAAAAGACTTGTTTTACCTCCCCCGAGTATGCTGTTGTCATGGTGACATATTGTGGTATGTGGCGTCCGTCGTCGTGTACCGTCAACAATTTGCTTTAAACGACGAGATTTTCACGAAACTTCACAGAAATTAGACTCTATTTAAAAGCTGTTCAAATCGTTCTGGTCCACTGTTTGTGTGGGTGACCAGGGATAAAATAGATTTTTAATGTGGGAAACTTATGGCATAGATGTTTGATATTTGACATCGAATGGTAGTTCTCTTTTAGTTTGATCAAATTTTCCCCACGGGTCAAATTTTGCCCCAATCTGGGATTTGTTTTTCATGTTCTGTATAAAGTGAAAACATTTAAAAAAACAAAACTTATCTGATACCGCAAGGTATAGATGTTTGGTGAATGGCATGTACGATCGTATGGTGACCTTCTATCAAGTATTTTCAAATCATGGCCCTTGGGTTGCCTCGCTCTGGTTGTTACTTGATTTCCTTATACGCATATCGAGAAACTGTAAACATCTTTTCCTTTGAAATCGCAATGTCGAGAGGTTATGTATTTTACCATGCCCTGTGGGCTACTTGTTTTCTTTACATGTATATAGTGCAAACGTTAAATAAATTCTTCCCTGAAACCCCTAGGTATATGTTTTGTATTTTTATGTAACATTGTATATAGGGGTCTTAAAATATGTATGAAACGGTAATATGCATGTTTTACCCACTAACAAAACATTATTTTCGGTTGAATAATAAATCTAGGGGAAACCATCGATATTCCCCTTTAATGTTGTTGCGGTAACATCAAATAACAATTCAACAACATACTTCATTTAAGCGTTTAATCGGCACCCTTGCCATGACAAATAGCGTCCTTATTATTATAATAAATGTAATCGTCAATGGGTCGATCATAATGGCAAGACAACAATTTAATGGGTGAAATTGGTTTTTTTCTGTGTGGCATTCACTATTGTATTCATTCGAGTCGCCGTAGTATAAGCAGCCATTTGCAGAATTAATTCATCTATACCTATTGATGGCATGTATAGGCAATTCAAATCTGATCAGGTAGTATAAGACGATCAGATTTAGACGAGAGATTATTACAAATTTCAAAGTAGAAAAGTAAATAGCATTCTGTGTAGGTGTTTAAGGTAGGTATTTGGTTTAAAACGGTGTTCACATGAGATGTTGAAAGTGTCGTATTGAAGGAAATTGGTTTTCAATAAAGAATTTACTATGGTAGGTATATTTTTGTTGCTTTTAAGGTGTCTTTAAAACACGCATTATATTTGAAGGAAACTTCCTTAAAATCGCGTTTTTATAGAAGATTGCTAAAGAAGTTCATTTTATATTCGATCATTTATTGTACCTTTTTCTTTTAAAGTACGCATGTGACATGAACATGTTTTATTTTACTATTCGTTTTATTAACATTAACAAATCAAGTGAAAATAAAAGTCCTCATGCCTTTTGATATTCGAAAATGAGATAATACGTAATAACGTTCTAAAAGAATGTAACATTCAAATACTAGAGTATACTATCTAACAAATTAAGCAAAACTGCAATGAATATATTAAGTCCCACATAATATAACTATATTATAATTAAATAACAAAAATTCCCATTCATGCAGCAAGTAGTTTATTACCGAAGTTAGTTCAAACGCGAGTCACGATTTACGTTATTATGATGAATCAGAGGTTAAATGTTCATCAAGTTGACAAATCCTGTTTAAGTGACAAATATGTACAACTATACATAAGTACGCGTGTACCTCAGCTTAAAAAAAATACTACTACTACTGCTACTACTACTGCTACTACTACTACTACTACTGCTACTACTACTACTGCTACTTCTACTACTACTACTACTGCTACTGCTACTACTACTACTACTTCTACTACTACTACTACTACTACTACTACTACTACTACTACTACTACTACTACAACTTCTACTACTACTACTGCTGTTACTACTACTGCTACTGCTGCTTCTGCTACTGCTACTGCTACCGCTACCGCTACCGCTACCGCTGCCGCTGTCGCTGCTACTGCTTCTGCTACTAATACTTATACTAATACTAATTCTAATACTAATACTAATACTACTAATACTTCTACTACTAATAATAATAACACTAATAATAATAACTAGCTTTCTTTTAGTAACGCTGTGAATATGTAACAAGAATAATAATTAACTATGATACATCCTCTATATATACATGAGCCTGGTCGATGTTCTATACAGTGTATGTACTTTCTCTATTTTAGGCTGAGAAGTTAACGCCGGCGCAAATTGCAGGTAAATAATATTATTGTACTGATCGATCGTCATATTGTCAATATTTAAGGGACTTTTTCACATATTGGACAAATGACAATTTTCCTGAAAAGTGTCATATATTAGATAAGAATATAAAGAATATGAATACATTTTATTCAAATAAACAAAATAACATTATTGAATTCGAAACGTGTTTTAACAATTATTTCGTTTACGATTAATCATCAATCAAAATCGAGAAAAATAGTATTTAGCATTTGAATAATTTGGAAAATACGTAGATTACTAATATAACTTTTAAAAAGTGCGCTTGAAATACTGTAAGCATAGGTAGTATAGTGGTACTACGTTAGCTTTTACTTCCAAAGGTCCATGATTTGAAGATTTGTGATAAATTTATATTGTTTTACCATTATAATTGTTTCAGATTATTCCAACCAGTTTCATTTTCATAGACATACAAAAATACGATTTTTTATAAACAAGTCCCTTTAATTAGAACTCTAATTGACTCACCTCTCTAATATCATGGTTCAGCAGATATTTATTATACTGGATTTGATTACGATTGCTTAGTGAATGTATATATTATATATCTATAAGCCGAGTGATATTTAATGTTATTGATATTTAATGTTTTCGCCCTTCTCTTCGAATATAGCAGTGTCACTTTGCGGCATATCGCAGTCTCACTTTGCGGAATATAGCAGTCTCACTTTGCGGAATATAGCAGTCTCACTGTGCGGCATATTGCAGTCTCACTTTGCGGAATATAGCAGTGTCACTTTTCGGAATATAGCAGTATTACTGTGAAGCATATAGCAGTGTCACTGTGCGGCATATAGCAGTCTCACTGTGCGGCATATAGCAGTCTTATTGTGCGGAATATATCAGTCTCTCTGTGCGGCATATAGCAGTCTCAATTTGCGGAATGTAGCAGTATCACTGTGCAGCACATAGCAGTGTCACTGTGTGGCATATAGCAGTCTCACTGTGCGGCATATAGCCGTCTCACTGTGCGGCATATAGCAGCGTCACTGTGCGGCATATAGAAGTGTCACTGTGCGACATATAGCCGTCTCACTGTGCGGCATATAGCAGCGTTACTGTGCGGCATATAGCAGTGTCACTGTGAGGCATATATCAACGTCACTGTGCGGCAAATAGCAGTCTCACTGTGCGGCATATAGCAGTCTCACTGTGCGGCATATAGCCGTCTAACTGTGCGGCATATAGCAGCGTCACTGTGTTGCATATAGCAGTGTCACTGTGCGGCATAAAGCAGTCTCACTGTGCGGCATATAACAGTCTCACTGTGTTGCATATAGCAGTGTCACTGTGCGGCATAAAGCAGTCTCACTGTGCGGCGTATAGCAGTATCACTGTGTGGCATATTGCAGTCTCACAGTGTGGCATATAGCAGTATCACTATGCAGGCATACAGCAGTCTCACTATGCGGCATATAGTAGTCTCACAATGCGGCATATAGCAGTCTCACTGTGCGGCATATAGCAGTGTCACTGTGTGGCATATAGCAGTCTCGCTGTGCGGCATATAGTAGTCTCACTGTGCGGCATATAGCAGTCTCACTGTGTGGCATATAGCCGTCTCACTGTGCGGCATATAGCAGTGTCACTGTGCGGCATATAGCAGTGTCACTGTGCGGCATATAGCAGTCTCACTGTGCGGCATATAGCAGTCTCACTTTGCGGCATATAACAGTCTCACTGTGCGGCATATAGCAGTGTTACTGTGTGGCATATATCAGTCTCACAGTGCGGCATATAGCAGTCTCACTGTGCGGCATATAGCAGCGTCACTGTGTGGCATATAACAGCCTAAGTGTGCGGCATATAGCAGTCTCACTGTGCGGCATATAACAGTCTCACTTTGCGGCATATAGCAGCGTCACTGTGTGGCATATAACAGCCTCACTGTGCGACATATAGCAGTCTCACTGTGCGGCATATAGCGGTCTCACTGTGCGGCATATAGCAGCGTCACAGTGCGGCATATAACAGCCTCACTGTGCGGCATATAGCAGTCTCACTGTGCGGCTTATAACAGTCTCACTTTGCAGGCATATAGCAGTGTTACGTCTCACTGTGTGGCATATATCAGTCTCACTATGCGGCATATAGCAGTCTCACTGTGCGGCATATAACAGTCTCACTATGCGGCATATAGTAGTCTCACTATGCGGCATATAACAGTCTCACTGTGCGGCATATATCAGTCTCACTATGCGGCATATAGCAGTCTCACTATGCGGCATATAGTAGTCTCACTGTGTGGCATATAACAGTCTCACTGTGCGGCATATAGCAGTCTCACTGTGCGGCATATAGCAGTCTCACTGTGGGGCATATAGCAGTCTCACTGTGTGGCATATAGCAGTCTCACTGTGCGGCATATACCAGTCTCACTGTGTTGCATATAGCAGTCTCACTGTGCGGCATATAGCAGTGTCACTGTGCGGCATATAGCAGTCTCACTTTGCGGCATATAACAGTCTCACTGTGCGGCATATAGCAGTGTTACTGTGTGGCATATATCAGTCTCACTGTGCGGCATATAGCAGTCTCACTGTGCGTTATATAGCAGCGTCACTCTGTGGCATATAACAGCCTCACTGTGCGGCATATAGCAGTGTCACTGTGCGACATATAACAGTCTCACTGTGCGGCATATAGCAGCGTCACTGTGCGGCATATAACAGCCTCACTGTGCGGCATATAGTAGCGTCACTGTGTGGCATATAACAGCCTCACTGTGCGGCATATAGCAGTCTCACTGTGCGGCATATAACAGTCTCACTGTGCGGCATATAGCAGTCTCACTGTGCGGCATATAACAGTCTCACTTTGCAGGCATAAAGCAGTGTTACTGTGTGGCATATATCAGTCTCACTGTGCGGCATATAGCAGTCTTACTGTGCGGCATATAGCAGTTTCACTATGCGGCATATAACAGTCTCACTGTGCGGCATATAGCAGTCTCACTGTGTGGCATATAGCAGTCTCACTGTGCGGCATATAACAGTCTCACTGTGTGGCATATAACAGTCTCACTGTGTGGCATAAAGCCGTCTCACTGTGCGGCATATAGCAGTCTTACTGTGCGGCATATAGCAGCGTCACTGTGTGGCATATAACAGCCTCACTGTGCGGCATATAGCAGTCTCACTGTGCGGCATATAGCAGTCTCACGGTGCGGCATATAGCAGCGTCACTGTGCGGCATACAACAGCCTCACTGTGCGGCATATATCAGTCTCACTGTGCGGCATATACCTGTCTCACTGTGTGACATATAGCAGTCTCTCTGTGCGGCATATAGCAGTCTCACTTGCGGCATATAGCAGTCTTATTGTGCGGAATATATCAGTCTCACTGTGCGGCATATAGCAGTCTCACTGTGCGGCATATAACAGTCTCACTGTGCGGCATATAGCAGTCTCACTGTGCGGCATATAGCCGCGTGTAATGCCTGTTTCCTTTCTTCAAGGTCACACTTAGTTTTCAAACGTCAAATTTGCCATAAACTGCTTACAAATTCCTATCTTAGTCATGCCTATACCATATATCGATGGATTTAAAAATAACTTGTCACAAATATAAACCCCCATAAGATAATGTGTCACGTGTAACATTCGTCTCTTGACATCAAAGGTCAAGCTCACACTGAAAGTTCAAATTTGGCCATAAAACAACTTGTCCGGACTGTTCCTTTGTCGTTCTTCTTGCAGTTTTAGAATAACTTGCCACTCATAATCACCATGAGGAGACGAAGTGTCGCTTGTTACACCTGTCTCCCTACCTCTTTAGGCAATGTCACACTCAGGGATCTAAGGTTAAATATGGCCATACTTAGATGTCATACGAAAAAATTGGGCCTTACGGTTTCTTGTTTTAACGTGAATGGCATTTTCAGACATAAGTCGAATTTGAGGGCATGTGTGTAATATGGGCACATGACTTGTTGTCATGAAAATCCGGGTAAATAGCGGGTATATAAATGTCAGAGTTTATAAACAATTAATTAATTAATGATTTCACATAGTGTTTCTTCATTTATCTTAGAGTATTAAAGTATTTACACATTTAACCGAAATGTCATGGGACCGAAATACGGATTTGAAAAATCGTGTAGTTTGAGACCACATAGCCGAGAATGTTAATAGTTGGTATGTAACATATTGTTGTGCTCTACAAAGTTTATTCAAATTATGCCATTGGGATCAAAAATGGTCTTTTCCCGGTATTCACCAGTTGTATATATACTTATATCGGGGAAACCTTAACAATAGTATTTTATAAAACCACAAAGCCCAAGGCTTTCATATTTGGGGTGTAGCATCATATAGAGGTCCTCTACAAAGTTCATTTAATCATGCCCCGTGGATCAAAACTGGGCACGCCCTAGAGGTCACCAAGTTTACATTGGCTTAATAAGAGACAACCTTTCAAAATCTTGCATAAAACCGAAAAGCATCAAAATATTGTATTTGGTATGTAGCATTAACTAGAGGTACTCTAAACATTTTATGCCCCTGGGTCAAAACTGGTATTGCCACGAGGATCACCAGTATTACAAAGACTCATATGGGGACAACCTTACAGAATCTTCTTATCTAAAATCCAAACTTCCTGGCGTTCGTATTTGGTATGTAGCCTCATATAGAGGTAATCTGCAAGTTTGTTTAAATATTCCCCTGGTGTGATCACTGTTTTATAGTCAGTAGTTTTATATGAGCTTATATTTGGAAAAAAACTTAAAAAAATAAAATAAAAAAATATTCTGGTCTGAAACCGTTAAGTCCACGACTTTTATATTTGGTATGACGAATCATCGATTAGTCTTCTACCAAAATTTGTTTAAATCATGCCCATGAGATCAGACGTTGCCTCGCTCAGGGTTTACAGAGTTTTTCATTGACTTATATACAGGAAACATTGAGAAATCTTATTGTCTGAAACCGCATAACCCCTGGCTTTTTATTGGTATGATGTATCGTCTACAAGTCGTCCTTAACAAAATTTGCTTAAAAATGCCGCTATGGTCAGAACTAGCCTTACCCTTCGGTTAACAGTTTTATATTGACATTTATAGGTAAATCTTTACAAATCTAAGTCTTAAATCAAAAAGGCCATGCGTTTCTTATTTTGTATGTAGAATCATCTAGTGTTTTTTTTACAAATATGCAACAAGAGCAGAAACTGACCACGCACCAGTGGTAATTTTTTTAATATTGGCATTGAGCAAAATAACATTAAACGTCGTCTCTGCAACAACCAAGCCAATTTATTTTGTAACATCCAATATTCGCCCTCTACAAAGTTTAAATTATATCCATGGGATAAAAACTGGTCACACACCAGATGTAACGTGTTTAACATGAGCTTAATTAGTAAACAATTAAAACAATCTCTTTAAGGCCAAGGGACATAGTTTTCATATTTGTTATATAACATAAGATAGTGGTGCTTTACTAAATTGGTCCAAAGTATGCCCTTGTTGCCAAAATTTATACAAACCCGTGTGGAGATGTGAACTGTTATATAAACTTACGTAGCAAGATATGTTCATGCCCCTCTTCTCAAAACTAGTCACAAACTAGGCGTATTGAGTGGTGTACTGAGCTGCAGTTGCTCAGGTGAGCGATTAAGGATCCTAATAGGTTTTTTGTATATGCATATAATACAATTAGGTAACCAAATGAAACACGCGCGATACAAATATGATTTAATGTTGAAACAACCTTTGATTTTAATGGTGCCGGACTCGGCGCAATACCCTTAAATGTAGAGGTAGCGCTGAACGCTGGCTTCACTTGCTTTTCAGAGTTTAAGGAGGCCTTTAAGCTATTCGACAAGGACGGCAGCGGCACGATATCCACCAAGGAGCTGGGGATCGTGATGAGGTCCTTGGGGGAAACAAAGTCCGCCGCCGAGCTTCAGGAGATCATACAGGAAGTGGACGCCGACGGTACGTTAAACGGGTGTACGGAATCACCACACTCTCTATATGGTCAGTGTTGCAATGAACCATCATATACATCATGGGGCTACCTAGGTACATGTAAGCCTGTGTTATGTGATTCTCGTAATTCATTCTGATGCACTTCATGTAACAAAATGAAAACATAAAACTACACTACAACTATGAGACATTTGATTCACACAATTTCTGATAGTTACACTCTCATGTAGTCTACACTACCTGGACGTTTGTTGCGATTCTTAAAGCTCCTTCATTGGTAAAACTGCATATCCGTTTCACGTTCACCATTGAATATGTTATTACATAAAACGTGAGATAACCTAGTCTGCTCGTATACTTATTAGTTTTTAATGTGTGTAAGCATGTTTGAAATCGTACTTACCTTTACTGCTGGTATTATATTACATGATATACTGAGCGATATGTTTATGGTGTTATTTGTCCCCTAGGTAACGGCGAGATCGACTTCCAAGAGTACCTAGACATGATGGCCAACCGCATGTCGTACACGGGCTCAGCTAACCAGATCAGGGAGGCATTCAAGGTACACTAGTGGGCCATGGGAGAGAGTGTAACAAGGTTTTCAATGTAAACTAGTATGTTATTGGCGATAGTATAACAAACTTTCAAGGGACACTAGTGGTAGGCCATGGCGGAGAGTATAACAAGGCCTTCGAGTTACACTAGTAGTAGGCCATGAGGAGAGTATAACAAGGCCTTCAATGTGAACTAGTAGTAGGCCATGGGGGAGAGTATAACAAGGCCTTCGAGTTACACTTGTATTATGCCATAGGTGAGAGAATAACAAGGCCTTCAATGTGAACTAGTAGTAGGCCATGGGGGAGAGTATAACAAGGCCTTCAATGTGAACTAGGAGTAGGCCATGGGGGAGAGTATAACAAGGCCTTCAATGTACACAAGTATGATGCCATGGGTGAGAGTATATCAAGGCCTTCAATGTGAACTAGTAGTAGGCCATGGGGGAGAGTATAACAAGGCCTTCAAGGCACACTAATAGTAGGCCATGACGGAGAGTATAACATGGCCTTGACGGTACACTAGTAGTAAGCCATTGCGCAGAGTATGGCAATGCCTTCAAGGTACACTAGTAGTAGGCCATGGCGGAGAGTATAACAAGGCCTTCAAGGTACACTAGTAGTAGGCCATGGCGGAGCGTATAACAATGCCTTCAAGGTACACTGGTAGTAGGCCATGACTAAAAGTGTAACAAGGCCTTCGAGGTACACTAGTATTATGACATGACGGTGAGTATAACAAGGCCTTCAAGGTACACTTGTAGTACGCCATGGCGGAGTATAACAAGGCCTTAGAGGTACACTAGTATTATGCCATGACGGAGAGTATAACAAGGCTTTTAAGGTACACTAGAGTAGGCCGTGGTGGAGTAGAACAAGGCCTTTGAGGCACACTAGTATTATGCCATGACTGAGAGTATACCAAGGCATTCAAGGTACACTAGAAGTAGGCCATGGCGTAGAGTATAACAAGGCCTTCAAGGAAAACTAGTAGTAGGCCATGACGGAGAGTATAACAAGGTTTTCAATGTACACTAGTAGTAAACCATGGGGGAGAGTATAACAAGGCCTTCAAAGTACACTAGTAGTAGGCCATGACGGAGACTATAACAAGGCCCTCAAGGTACACTAGTAGTAGGCCATGACGGAGAGTATAACAAGGCCTTCAATGTATACTAGTAGTAGACCATTGTGGAGAGTATAACAAGGTCTTCGAGGTACACAAGTAGTATACCATGACTGAGAGTTTAACAAGACATTCAAGGTACACTAGTAGTAGGCCATGGCGGGGAGTATAACACGGCCTTTAAGGTACACTAGAAGTAGGCCAAGGCGGAGAGTATAACAAGGTCTTCGAGGTACACAAGTAGTAGGCCATGGGGGTAGAGTATAACAAGGCCTTCAAGGTACACTAGTAGTAGACCATGTCGGAGAGTATATCAAGGCTTTCAATTTACACTAGTAGCATGCAATGAGGGAGAGTATAACAAGGCTTTCAATTAACACTAGTAGCATGCAATGAGGGAGAGTATTACAATGCCTTCAATGTACACTAGTAGTATGCAATGAGGGAGAGTAAAACAATGCCTTCAAAGTACAATAGTAATATGCCATGACGGAGAGTATAACAAGGCGTTTAAGGTACACTAGTAATATTCAATGAGGGACAGTATAACAAGGCCGTCAAGGTACACTAGTAGTATGAAATGAGGGAGAGTATAACAAGGCCTTCAAGGTACACTAGTATTATTATTTATTTATTTTTACCACATTTATATAGCGCCCTTTTCATACAGTATGTTCGTTCAGAGGCGCTTCACATTTGCCCTCTGATCACTGGGTCATAAGTCGTCCGTTAACATCTTATACATTGTTACATATTACACATTATGCCATGACGGATAGTATAACAAGGCCTTCAAGGTACACTAGTAGTATGCAATAGGGAGAGTATAACAAGGTCTTCAAGGTACACTAGTAGTATGCAATGAGGGAGAGTATAACAAGGCGTTCAAGGTACACTAGTAGTAGGCCATAGGGGAGTATAACACCGACAAAACGTTTGCTTTTTATAAACATAATCAGTGATCAAATTGTGAGCTAGAGGTGAATTGAATTAAAACTACTGCACGACGAATTATTCAAACATCGTTCACAATCAAGGTGCATGAAGAGTAGCTTGATGGGAAACTATGTTGCAAATAACATAATGTACGATTTTATCAATCGATAACATAATCATTATATGGGGCATTGTTATGTTACGAGTCTCTTATGAAAAGATTTGTATGCATGAAGCATAACGAACAAACGAATATCGAAAGTTCAACAATTTCGATATAATTATTACGAAAAGCAATTCCTGTCTAATGTCTTGCTGTGACCGTGCAGGTGTTCGATAAGGAGACAAAGGGCTACCTGACGGTGGACGAGCTGCGGCACATTATGACCAACCTGGGAGAGAAGCTGGGGGACGACGAGGTCGACGAGATGCTCGCTATCGTGGACGCCGACGGCAACGGGCTCATCGACTACGAGGGTACGCACTTTGCAATGGTTGTAGGACGACGGTCCGTGTTCTATGTTACGGACATTGACTGTATAATTGCGGTTTGACTAACATGATGTGTACACGTCCTTCCTCTAACATGATGTGTACACGTCCTTCCTCTAACATGACGTGTACACGTCCTTCCTTTACAACGACATGATGTGTACACGTCCTTCCTTTACAACGACATGATGTGTACACGTCCATCCTGTACAACCACTGCTTACGTGTACAATGATGTGTACACGTCCTTCCTTTACAACGACATGATGTGTACACGTCCTTCCTTTACAACGACTGCTTATGTTGTGTACACGTCCTTCCTTTACAACGACTGCTGGTTTGACTAACATGATGTATACACGTCCTTCCTTTACAACGACTGCTGGTTTGACTCACATGATGTGTACACGTCCTTCCTTTACAACGACATGATCTGTACACTTCCTTTACAACGACATGATGTGTACACGTCCTTTACCACGACATGATGTGTACACTTCCTTCCTTTACAACGACATGATGTGTACACTTCCTTTACAACGACATGATGTGTACACGTCCTTTACAACGACATGATGTGTACACTTCCTTCCTTTACAACGACATGATGTGTACACTTCCTTTACAACGACATTATGTGTACACGTTCTTTACAGCGACTGCTTACGTGTACAATGATGTGCAGATTACCATAACGGCGACTGTTTTTGTTTTGTTTTGGTTAAAAATCTAGAACCCTTAACTGGTATTAACATGTTCAAGATATACAAGAAACTGTGGTTATAGCAATTAAAAATGTGTTATATATTCGTTGTTTTCTCTACATGGCCTTGACAAAGCACATTGGAATACTCGTTCACGTTCACCAATAGCCGCTTGCTGTACTTAAACAATTATAAGCGATGACATTGTTGAGAGTTTTTTTTCTGTTTTCAGAGTTCACACAAATGCTTGCCCAGAAATGAACAATAGGTTTGGGATTTTTAAGCAGATTTTCGTCCACGTTCACCTTCTAAGGACTTAGTACTTTACTGCGGATTGGTACAACATGACAACCAATGCTTGTTTATATGCTCTTTTTATTTAAGCGTTTTTTTTCATCTCAGTCACAATGTGTTGGTTTTTTTGTCGTGCGCTGTATTTGCAGATGGATATGTATACGAATAAGAGTTTCCTTATGTGCAATGAAATCAAAACACAGCTCGACAAAATTTAAATGTGGTCACATATACTATTTTAATGTACGATGTCTTCCTTTCTAATTGCATGTAGTTGAACAACATATTTATAATAAACACTTGACACGATATTCTTTAAATGTACTTGAATTGTTTTAGTCCGTAATGGTATTTTAAATAGACCATATATCTACAAGAATTTATGAGTTTCTTTTGAAAACACTATTTTTTTGGACATGGTAATGTATTGAATATAAGGAAGAGATTTGTATTGGTGCAATAGCGAATATTTCTTATTAAAACGAAAACATCCGTATATAATCGTAACATGTATTAAATCAAATTCTTCTTTGTAATAAGGATGTAGTTTTGCATCGGTAAGAAATATCCAACATGAAATCGTTGTGTCGTGTGCGTAAAATGTCCAGGAGACGTAGTTTCTTTGAATGTTTTCATCGAAATCATGCCTCGGCGTCATCTGGCAAAGGTTGCAATAATAAAGGCCGAATCAGATTTGGCGCATATTGGTTCACTTTTTGTTTTACCTGTAAATAGTTTCTCTATTTTCTTTGACCGCTGAATAGTTCCGTCATTGTTAACTTTTTTACAATGTTTTCCTATCATGTGTGTGTTCGAGGGTGGACAGAAGTATGACCTTAACTGGAACATAATAAAATATTGTACAGATATATTTAGATTTTGTGTTCTGCGAAACAAGGTTAACTGTTATTATTTTATTATTATTGTTATTTGTATGTGTTTTATAAATCATGTTCAAAATGACTGAGTTATTATAATTATTACCAGACTGTTTTGATTTCTGTGTATGCATTGTTATTCTTCAGAATGTGAAATTCATTCCTATCCAGAGTAACAACAGAGATGAAGCCATGGTAGATATCCACGCACACTGAACATTAAAACTTGTATAGACAGACATGGTCATGCATGATGTTATGGGATACCAAAGGGGTCGAAACTTTAACTTCTACTGCAGCAGAAAAATCCTGCTCGAGCAGCTTTTATTTTTAGATTTAGCCCTTGAACCCGTCAGCCAATCAAATTTGAGCTTACAAACGGACGACATAAGCTACCTCTACGGAATCGGATTACTGATTACTGATTGGCTGATGCCATAATCTAAAAATAAATGCTGCTCGAGCAGGATTTTTCTGCTGCAGCAGAAAAAAATGCTGCTCGAGCAGCATTTTTTGTCTGCTGCAGCAGATGTTAAAGTTTCGACCCCTTTGGTATCCCATATGATGCAGAAAAGTTCTCATATGTATGATAATATAAACTTGACTTTACATACATGATTTTACTTAACGGATTTTGAAGTAATTTTAGGTTTCCGTTCAAGATATAACTGAACTATTTTATCTTTAAAATCACTTGTTGAAATGTTTAAAAGCCATTTACCCCAAATATAAGTATATGAATATAATATGTATTTGACGAATAAGCCCTTTTTATATCTTTTAATATAACGCACTTTGATTTTGCCTTTTGGCATGTAATCCTGAAACACATTGTTTGTTCAGTTTTTGACTGGATAATAGCTTGGGTTGTTTTGAACGAAGGATCGTGCGCTAGTACAAGAGCACATTTTTCATAGAAGCCAGTACTGCTCGTATCTTCGAAGGGTTGAAAGAATAGAACATCGACAACATAATTTATATTATTGACAAATTGAGGTAATCGGGAACACTGATACTGGCCATCCCCTGACACCGACATGTTAAATTAACTTGTCGGTTATTTATTTCCGAAATTCAACAAAATGAGTGTCTTAGACAAGAAATAATGTGATGAGTATCTGATTTTGAAAATGCAGTGATTATACATGGCTAAATAAGGAAATGATCATGAATATATATTTTTAGCTTATGAATCATGGAAATAAAAAAATGCCTTTACCAAACTTTTCGTGCAATATTAGATGAATTCTTGAGTTTTGCATTACATCTTCAAAATAAGCATGCGTCGAAAGACCTCTTGTGGCTTTAACCTGAATAATTTGAGTTAATGCCAAATTCTTCTTCTAATTTTACAGGTTTAGTTATCCTCCTCTCTTTAAGGAACTAAAATTAGCAAACTATAATATAATGGCAATTGTGGCTACTAATAACTGAATTATCTCATTACTGAAGATGCCGAGGACACAAATACACCTTTGAAAGCAGATGTATTTAACATGTTCACGACAAACAAAGAATCAGAAAACCGGATACTTGACAAGAAACGGAAGAATGTGATATTGTTAGAAGAACAGTTCTAATTAAACGCCATGATGAACAGACATTGCGATGAACAGACATTGCGATGAACAGACATTGCGATGAACATACATTGCGATGAACAGACATTGCGATGAACAGACATTGCGATGAACAGACATTGCGATGAACAGACATTGCGATGAACATACATTGAGATGAACATACATTGCGATGAACAGACATTGCGATGAACAGACATTACGATGAACAGACATTGCGATGAACAGACATTGCGATGAACAGACATTGCGATGAACAGACATTGCAGATCAAAACGCTGACAAATCAGTTGATGATGATTAAGTGGAACTTGATGACTCCTTCCCTGAGGTCTCTCTCAAAGTGATGAGAGCCAGTGACAAATGACAGACAGCAATAGACAAGCGAGCCTGAATATGAACAGAAGACACAGGGTGCTTTATTCCTGAGCTCCTTGCTTTGATGGCGGAAGCTGACAATAAGAGCTAGTCCCAAGACGACAGAAAGGAGGAAGCAAGCATGAAGAGAACCAGGTTGCAAAACTAAAGGCCTCTTTGGTTTGGTCAATAGTAAGAGCTGAATCTTTAAATAATGCTTCATGCTCACTACACTTTCTGGTTAATTTAATAGACCCTGTTTACATTCCCGACATCGAGTTTTGTAAGCATAACCTTAATAACATTGACTTTCGAACTCAATTAGCTTAAACAAATGCAGATGTGTTTTATCAGAGATTTAAATAGGCACATAATAGTTATGTCTTGCATATGTTTAATACAAAGGAATCCCCGGAATTTAATTAAATATTAATATCAATTTCTTTGTATAACCACACTGTTGATCTAAACAAAGCGGAACAGTCCCAATACAGTAAATAAAATCGCGAGTGAACATGATGCACGCTTGCCAATAAAATCAAGCAAACACAATTTCTGAGCATCAAACACAGTGCCGGTGGGAAAACGAAACCCCGGGGCGTTTTTGACGAAGTTCTGATAAATATTGCGCTACAGCATAACCATGCCGCGATTCGAAATGCCGTCTGAATGTACCGCGGTATTCCGATATACGGGTATCGTTGCACCCCTGATTATATATATACATATATGCAATAATAATACGATAATGAAAATACTAAACAATTGTATGGTTTCAACTTATTTTGCGACATATTTCATACTGAAATATGACTGTAGCTGATGCGAGGTAATTTGACGCAAGGCAACAATGGACACATTGCAGTCGACCAAATGCTGTATGATTAACAAAAGAACACCAATAGGTCTTTAATTGATTTATAGTGTAATACTTTACATGACCGATTTTGTTGATATAAAACACTAATTGTCAAGACTACAAAAGCTCGGTTGTCGCTAGCAACTCAGAAATTCAAGGCTCAAACAGTCGTAAAGGGACTTGTTCACCGTTTGACGAAATGACAAATTCATTTTTGAATTGTTTTATCAAATATATCTTTGCAGAAAATGGGTTCCTAGCAGTAATGCTATTTTGTAACATGAAAACAATAGCGATGATAACTTATGTTAATTAAAATTGTTGCTGAGGTCCAGTATAGATTACTTAAGGATATTTACTTAGTTTTTGTAACTTAATCTTGACCAATTTTCGCTCAAATGTTGTTACACTCAGTAACTTGGTAAGAAAACCCCCGCGATCATGCACAATGCGTCAATCAATAAACAATTAGCATCATTTAGCTGTGTTTACCTATGACCATTGAAGTAAAAAAANTGGTCAGGCGCTAACCTGTGCGCTATTTAAAGGTGTCTTGGTCTTATAAGCTGACAGGGTAGCTCCTGATCAGCCTGCGCTAATGCATAGGCTGGTCTGGTGCTTTTCTGGCAGCATATACATGTAGCATGAGGATCATTTTTGCATGATGCAACTCAATGTATATAGAAAATGCTTTTTAATTAGCAAGACATCTATGGATTGCTTTAATTTGTTACGCATGCGTAAGAAGTGTGTTAAACATGTCCATGTTCTCAAAGTTAGTAAGAAATGTTGTATTTTTGAACAATTAAAAATGCTTTGGTACTTTAATTATGATTACGTTTATTCAATATATAAAAGTGTCTGTTCCTAACATGAAAAATGCTTTTAAAGCTGAATAAAAGGTTATAACCTGATTAACTTTAATGTTGAGCTCATTGAGTGAAAATGCTCATGGTGGGCTTTTGTGATGCCTTTAGTCCACCAGCCATTATTCCTGGTCATCATTAGCCTTGTGAACACTCAAGATGCCACATGTATTTCCTTATCTTCATTTAAATGTGACAAAACATTTGTCTGAATCATATCTCCCATAAATTGGAAACTTGTTGACGTTTAAAAAAAAAAGAACATATGGTTAACTGACCGCCATGATATACATTTACATGAAATGCCTTTTAAAACGGCGAAAAAACAATAACTAAACAAACAAAGAAACATAAGCTTTTTGGGGTCTCAGGTGATGTCTTTTTGTGCTGCCCCATACTCAAATCATCACGGTATACTAGTTGCAATAATTTACCAAGTGTCCATATGCCCAATATGCATTCTGCAGCTTCCAATCCATTACATTCAGTTTAATTAACCCATTTACGCCTAGTGGACTCTCCCATCCTTCTTAATTGGATCAATTTATTTGCAAAATTAGGGATGTCTGGTATGTTTATTTTTATATTTAGAATATTTCTTACAGAAATTCCTGTAAGCAAACAGCGCAGACCCTGATGAGACGCCGCATCATGCGGCGTCTCATCTGGGTCTACGCTGTTTGCCAAGGCCTTTTTTCTTGACGCTTAAGGCATAAATGGGTTAACAGGACCAGGTTGCTCAAAACTTTAACAGCCAGTAAAGCTAACAGCTGTTAATTTTTGGATCAAGTTGTTTATGTGACTTAATTAATAACCCTTCCATATCTGTGTTTATTGTAAACAAATTTTGTTTGCTGAAAAAAATTGAAAATGTTTGAATATATTTATTTTGCGCAACCGGGTCCTGGAGAAACAAATAAACGTGCAGACTTCACCAGAAGTTTTTACGGCCATGACAGCCAGTATTCTGAGCTTTTTACTGGTCCTCATACGGGACGACTGGCTTTGTGCAAGGTTCAACATACTTAAGTGGAGAATGGATATTTAGGTATGTAAGTAAAATGTAAGATTTAATTCTGGTGTTTCCTTTTTCGGCGAAGCTGTTTAACCCAGCTTTTCACCTTAAATGACATTAACATAATGTCAGCCGACCCGAATGAATACATTCGAATATTTCATTGGCTGATTCGAGAGAAATCCCTCAAAACTTTGGCCCCATCTCTGCGTCTGTGTACAGCGTAAAGGATGAAGCAGTGTTCAGTGTATGATATTCCAGACTCTTCATTTTCATACGACACATAGACACAAATTTTGACCCAGTTACAATTACGCGTTAAAATCCATCTCGCAGAATTTCAGTGTCAGTACTCGGTCACTAAATTGTCCGGGGAAGACATACTGGACTATCGATCAACTTTGATAACACAGTATTGCTTTCAAGGTGAGAAAACAGACACTACCGAAATAGAATATTGGCATGATAAGACGGAAAGCGTTAAATTATCTAACCACAAATGTTTGCTGTACTCGGGCAGCCCGTCTGGAAATCGTTCCAATAGGCTACCGAAATTTGCCAGTTTGCTATAAATAACCCAATGACTTCAATTTTCTATTGAAAAGTATTGTGCTTAGAGGTTCCATTCCCAAGAAGCAAAGAGATTTTTAAATACCCACGTCATGCGAAAGTGGGTCTTATGCCATATGCTATATATGGCTATAGCCCAGCCTGCGCATCTCGCAGTCTTTTCACGAGATACCTAATGAGACCACGAAACATAGCATGATTTTATAGCGGACAGCGCTCCTCTTGACCAGACTGCGCTGACTGGGCTTGAGCTGGCCGAAACGCCATAAGACCCAATTTCGCATGACGCGGCTCTGAAGTGTGATTTGAATCTGTCGAATGAAAACTGCGTGTTAATCAAATATTAACATACCATATATCGCAATGGTGAAAAAATAAACTCATAATAAGCCATGTGAGGACACACATGATGTGATCTCCCGTAGTATATTTTTACTTGCGAACACTTTTGTGTGGTTTAAAAATGCGTGCACTTAATAACACACATTTTATGAAGTGGATATGCGACTCACAAGTGTAGAAAAAACAACAATTACATCTATATTTTCAATGTAATTATTTTTTTTAATGTATTTTTTTCTAACTTTATTTCAAAGTCGGGATATACGACGAATATCTTTGTTAAAGATATTTCTTGTTGATCATACCCTCAGTTTCTCTTTTTTATTAACGATATTCAATAATGCTGTGTTTGAGGCTGTAGGGGCTAGAGTGACCGGAGGAAACCCCATCTGTCCGGTATGGTGTTCAGCTACCAAAATCCAACAAAAACCCATCCGTCCGGCAGGTCTGTTTATTTCCATACTGAATGCTTGTAACATATAATACTAGCCAGCTACGTTAACAATTTACGATAGCGTGCCTACTACTTGTAGTGTACAGCCATTCCACTAAGAGTACCACATTTACACAGGGGCAATTAAACAACAGATCTACCAATCAACAAGATTATTGATATATCTTTGATTAAACACCGCGATTAAATTGCTCACAATTTGTGCAAACAATTGAATAAAAACAAGTACTTTAATTTATAACATTTTATTTATAAATGTTTTCGCATTAAAATGGGAAGTATATATATATATATATTTACTACTGCGCGGGAGGCATTGCCATTTATTTAATATCACAGCAATACAGAAAAACTCATCACTATACCAGGACACTATAACGCAATGAAATATTGTGGATAATAAACAGAACGCTGTGGGATAAGTTTGAAATAGCGTAATGATATCCTCATCGTATAATTGTTGTTTATAATAATGTTGCAGTTTCAAAGTTTCGAAAGTAATTAAAGATAATCGCAGAAAAGCATGTTCTAATCGAACTTAACCGTGCTTAATACGCTTGATAATAGACCGCTGTAAGCATTTAGGGATAAACAGTAGCAGTACACTATCACCAATACTAATAGTATGATAACTCGATTGTGACACCTATCCTGTGTGCTCTAAGAACTCAAGGCGACGAGGAATGTTCGTAATTAGGGAATTCATACTAGTGACACGCACTGCACTGAAATCAAACTCTTATTAACAGATAATAAGACGCGAGTATTCGAATAGAAAACAAGTATTCGAATATTTTTACTATTCGAATATGTGTTGCCATCCGACATATGATATTTGTACTTTTCAAAATCGCTGTAATAATATCGCCTGTCGACTCTCGTGTTTTTTAAACGGTGTTACAATTATTTTTTTAAACCATTGATCCCCTTTTTGTCTCCCCTGATTTTTTTAAATATCGTGTGTCGCTTTGAGTATCGCGCAAAATATCGAGTAACGCTTCGTGTGTCGTGTGTCGCGGTCTGAAATTAGACCAACATCATCATCATCATCATCATCGTGTATCGCGTCGTGTGTCGCGCAAAATATCGTGTACCACTTTGTGTGTCGTGTGTCGCCCTTGATGAAAGAAGGGCGAGAGTATAGATGGCAATATCCGGATTCCGTACTCTGCTGCAAGTGTAGCCGCGAAGTCAATTGGTTCTTGCATCATTGCAGAATTATTGTTTTCGATTACGTACAAAATGTAATAGTGAGTTTGATTTTTAACGATTTCGCTGACATATATATATATATGTATGTATTTAATATCGGCATCAATATTCATTGGAATTACAGTTGAAGTTACCTTTAGAAGTATATCTTGTTATAAAATGAAGGCCATGTATATATAATCTCGAAAATGAGCTGATTATATTTTAGGAAAATGGAGGCGTCGATAATCCGGCGTATGAAAATGAGGAAAAACGAACGGAGGTACGTACACCCTATCATCATCATCATCATCATCATCATCATCATCATCATCATCATCATCATCATCATCATCATCATCATCACCACCACCAACAACAAAACCAACAACAAAACACAACCACCACCACTACCA
Organism: Dreissena rostriformis; assembly: GCA_007657795.1. Classification (NCBI taxonomy): domain Eukaryota; kingdom Metazoa; phylum Mollusca; class Bivalvia; order Myida; family Dreissenidae; genus Dreissena; species Dreissena rostriformis. The sequence goes on along the minus strand of VMBQ01001818.1, from coordinate 153,475 downwards.
CCACCAACACCACCGACACCACCACTACCACCACCACCACCACCACTTCTACCAACATCACTACCACCACCACTACCACCACCACTACCACCACCACTACCATCAACATCATCTCCTTTATTTCTGTAAGATTGCTGATTATTCATAGTTCATGTGTTTGATGTCGCACTGCTGACTACTATTCGTCGGTTTATGTATGTTTGTTGTCCCATGGCTCATTATTGATCGTTGTATGTATGTTTACTATGGGCTTGGGTATTATTCATCGATGTATTTGTTTGCTGTCAGGTTGCCGAGGAAGACGTATGGGCGCTCCCTGAGCTCCAGGTGGACTTCACACCCTGGCCACGTGAGTAGAACATTCCATCAGTGACTGAACAAAGTTTGTCTACCTAAAATAGGTAAAGATCAGTATTAACCTTTTAACTTTATATAGTATACAGTTTGAACAATCGCTAGTTACAGGTTATTAAGCAGTGTGCATTTGAAAACAAAAATTAACTGTTAAATTAAAAAAACTAGTGTTCTGTGTATTCTTCATTCGCAATTGGTTCTTATGGTTGTGTATATCTAAAGGCAGTAATACTCTGATCCAAACGTGTTTCAGTTTGCTCAGAGATAACACGATGCCATGTTAATGCATTCAACGTTTACCACTCGTCTCGAATGATTACTCAAACTGACTTTGATACCAGCTCCTATATCTAGATCCTGTTTAGCCTTTATTGAGACAAGAATAAGACGATTCTGTATTTTTTATGTTTGAACGAATTCTCTGTGCAGAGCTAACCATCCGGGAGAAAACTATTCGCGTCCTGTGGCACTACCTCGGCAAGATCGTTCTCCTGCTGGGCTTCCTCTATCTCTTCGTCTGCTCGCTCAGTTTTCTTGGAGACGCTTTCAATCTCCTGGGCGGTAGGTGGCGCGCTTGAAATCTCCGTTATGCACTATTCGGAATTCGGATCGTAACTCGCATTTTGATAGTTAGAGATATTCTCCATAAAATTGCATGCGCTGTTATTAAGAACATGCATTAGGTAAAGCACTCATTCAACGCATCGAAATAGAATTCCGCTAATCTTATCTATGTTGTAAGTGAAGTTATCTTATGATGTGTTGCAGGTAAAACCGCCGGTAAGGCGTTCTCCGAGAACAAGATCCTGGCGAACCCGGTGGCGGGCCTGATGATCGGCGTGCTGGCCACGGTGCTACTACAAAGCTCCTCCACCACCACCTCCATCGTCGTCAGCATGGTCGGCGGAGGGGAACGTAAGTTACTGTATACAGCGGGTGTCCTTTGTCATTTTCATGGATTGCTTGTACGCGTCTGTAATTCTGGTCATGATTATCATGTAATATAAAATATTCCGCGGGTTGTTTTAGTGCTCACCGTCCCTCTGGCCATTCCAATAATCATGGGTTCAAACATTGGAACTTCCATCACCAACACCATCGTCTCTCTTGGTCAGATTGCTAACAAGAACGACTTCCGGCGCGCATTCGCTGGCGCCACCGTACACGACGTGTTCAACTGGCTAACAGTGCTGGTGCTGCTTCCGCTTGAGGCCATCACAGGTAGCGAGTGGGGGGGAGAGGGTAGGGGAAGGTAGGGCAGGGTCTACGACGACGACAGCCTTGTCACTGGTCATAGTTGATACGCAATCCATGTTAACCTCGCATGCATTAAACCACGTTGTCATAGTTAAAATAACTAGTGCTCAGTTTAGTCATACGACATTTACAGACAAACAAAGCGTACAATTATTGTAAAGTTTAACGTTTGCAAAAACGCATTCGTTTGCTTTACTTTGCATGTGCATATATGTGTATAGGATGATTGAAAACCGCCTGTGAAAATATTCTGAATATGTGTCACCATAATCCATCAACTGGTATGAAACCACGAGTTCCCAGTTGATGCGTGTTGTGAGACAGCTGTGTTCTAAATATAAGTGCCGACATGGCTTGCAGGTTACTTGGAGACGGTGACCAATGCGATAGTGGATTCGATGGATCTTCAGACCAAAATGGGCGCCAATAGGGACTTCCTTAACGTCGTCACGAAACCATTTACATCTCTAATTATCCAGGTAAGGCGGATCTCCATAATTAAAAAAAAACTGTAGGCCTGTCGTCAACTTATCGAAATAACGGTAAATAATGCCAGTAATTATTTAACAAGCTGCACCATGCGAATGTTTGACCTTTGACCTTAAGTACGACCTTGGCATTCGGACACTTTATTCTCGAATGACACATTTTTAGCAAATTATTTTTTAAATTGCATGATGAATGATGAAGTTACAGTCCTGACCAAACTGTATTTAATTGTACATCTGATCTTAAAGTGTGACCTTGACCTTTGCCTCGGATACAGGTTGTACAGGCGACAAGCAATATGCACACGGTGAACATTTGTTGTAAGTTATTTTTGAAATTGCATGATAAATGATGAAGTTGCTGGCCTGACAAGATAAATGATGCTCAAATTTTACTTTAGAGCTAGACAGATACAGTGTCTACATGGTGAACATTTGTGGTAAATTATTTTAAAAGTGCATAATGAATGATTCAGTCTGGGCTAAATGTTGTATGGTAAATTTTAACCGTTTACCTTTAAGTAAAACATTAATCTCTGAGGTAAGAAGACTGCTGCAAGACGTGACACGCCGTCACCACATTGTTAAGATATAAATGGCATGATGAAATTACGCGCTCCGGACAAGATGTTTTATAGCAAAATGTAACCCTCTAAGTGTGACCTTGATCTTTGATGTATTGAGACCGGTAATATAAGCACCACGTCGTGGTATGATGGTGGTCATTTGTTTAGGTTATTTAAAAGTGCATGATGTATAGTAACAGTCGAAACAAGCTCGGACGGACGCGCGCATGCACGCTTATACACTCAACTATTGTGACTGCTATATCAGGCTTTCCGCAATCGAGCTCGACACCAATAAAGGTTCCGTGTGGAACTATTATCAAACTGTGACCTTTCCCTTATAGATTAGGTTTGCCGTTCGATATTTCGCTTCTTACTATGTTGAAGTATAATACTAAACTAGTAAATCTTTCACCGTTCTTGCTATTGCTATTATGAAGCTATTATTTGATTAAATACTGGCTTAAATAAATGTGTTCTGTAAGTTAGGAATCCACACACATTTATTCACCAACATGTAAATAGAATCAATATATACCGCAATATATACCTCTCTAGTGCAATTGTTTGGTTAGTTCACTGAAATAGTTCTTTATACAAAACGTTTTTAGATTGACAAAGATGTGATTAAAAACATTGCTACGCGCACGATTAGCGCCGACCAGCCCGTGTCAATCATTAAGCACATGTGCTGTGACAAGGTCAAGAACGCAACCATGGTGATGATCAATGGGACCCTGGTGAAACAGGTCAAAGAGGTCAAGGTCAACTGTGGAAATTGTAAGTAATTTGCTTCGAAAGTACGAACACACCACGATTTGCTGGATTTACATCAGACAAATAATAGAATATGCACTTTTCCTAATGAAAATATACATCTCGTGTGTTTTGTTACAGGTAAATTTCTGTTTGAGAACGTGTCCCGTGACGGTGACTGGAGCGACGCCGCGGTAGGGGGCGTATTGCTGCTGATATCCCTCGTTATTCTGTGCACGTGCCTAATCGGCATCGTCAAGTGCCTTCACTCGCTCCTACGAGGACATATGGCGCACGTGATCCGAAAGTTCATAAATGCGGATTTCCCCGGCCATTGTGGATACTTCACGGGGTACCTGGCCATCTTTGTAGGCGCCGGCATGACGATGCTGGTACAGTCCAGTTCGGTGTTTACGAGCTCCCTGACACCTCTTGTCGGCATCGGAGTGCTGTCAGTGGAAAGAATGTATCCTCTGACTTTGGGATCCAATATAGGCACAACTGCAACAAGTATTCTTGCCGCATTCGCACAGGACCCTAAAAAGATCCGAAATTCTCTGCAGATAGCATTGTGTCATCTTTTCTTCAACATCAGTGGCACGATACTATTCTATCCACTACCATTTTTCAGACCCCCAATAGCTGTGGCAAAATTCTTGGGTAACCAGACAGCTAAGTACCGGTGGTTTGCTGTTGCTTATTTGATTTTTGCGTTCTTCTTGTTTCCGGCTGCTTTGTTCGGTCTGTCCGTGGTGTCCTGGATTGCCTTAGCGGCTGTACTAATCCCTATAGCATTGCTTATCTTGATGGTTTGTATTATGAAAATAGTCCAGCAACGATGTCCTACATCACTTCCACGAAAGTTGCGTACCTGGAAGTGGTTGCCAGCGTACTGTCGGTCACTAGAACCATATGATCGCGGTCTGATGCGGCTCACTGGAAACTGTTACTGCTGCCGGAAGGTGGGTTGTTGCAAGGCATTTGCTGATCAGTCCGCAGAGGAAACGGCGAGGCACGATGTGGAACTCGACCACCCCACTTCCGCCGACACACCGGGAACGCAATCTGGGAACAGCATATCAAGTCAAGTATGAGCAGAAAGACACCCGTCATCATATTCCAATGATTTGACGATACGATTGGATTTCTAGTACATTTGTACATTGCAATGTGTAATATTGTGTCGTGTAATGTGTGTATAGTTTGGAAACCAGTGTTTTGACGAATTTCGTTTTAAGAGCGCTTTGCAAGATATTAAATGTAAGGCTATTAGGAATGGCACAGAAGACGTTGTTATCGAATGGCTATTTGTGAAATAAACATTAACAATGTACCGTTGTATGAGTGAAGGCATGGAAGAAAGACGCATCAAAAAAGCTCACGATCGTTTGCATCACCAATTATGGATATACATTTTGTATAAAGCCAATATCAAACACGTGTGAAATGTTTGATTTGAGAAAAAAAGAGGCAAAGAAAACAAAATTGTATTAAAAATGGTATTATACTCTTAAATTGGTATATGTACGTAGTGAAGCGAACCAATAAGTTTAACCAAGACTATAACTATACAGTGTTAATGTTTTCGTGTTCGCCTGCTTGCGAGCTCTTGGGTCAGACATTATCAATATTGTAAAAAAAAAATGGGTTGCACACCACCTATTTATTCTTTTAATTTTGCTGTCAGACAAGACCAAAGTTTAAAGTTTAAGAGTTAAATTGATTTTTTAAGAAAAAAATATGGACAGTGCTTTATAATAATTTGGATTTTTATTTCTGTTATGTCTGAAATTCCATTTATTTCAACCCATACACACTTAATTGACTGTTGCTTTTGCTTTTGATGGTATGTCAGATCTTTGTTTTTTCCTGTTTGATTCAATATAAGTGCTATCTTTCCGATTACCTACCGCGGAAATACCCGATGTGAATGTGATGATCAATACAAATGACGGACAGTGGTGTTGTTATTTTTGTGACTTCAGTTTAAATTTATCATTTTTCGGTAAAAAGAAACCCTGAAGTAAATTAAAGTCATATATGATTGCATATTCAATCATTTATCCGATACATAAACATGGTGTTAAGACGCGAATGATTTAGTACCGCGAGAATACCGGATTTGTTTACATCAGCAAATTGAGATTAATGATTCCGACTGCGTAAATGTGAAAGAAAAAAATTCCTGAAATTTGCATCAACACTTCAAGGATTGGGCTGAAATATAGAAAATTTAAATATAAGTATTGCTTTATTTCTACGCGTTAAGTCCTTAAAATCACAATAAATGTACTTAAAATACTTTTGTTTCGTTTTGACAAGATGCTTGTCGTTGAGCCCGTTGCGGAGGTGTATGTGAGAGCACGAAACCACAACTCTGCTCGGAGATTGACCATGCACAGCAAATTTCTTACAGTGGTTATCTCTGTGAACCAGTAGAAAAACAAAGCGCAGGAAACTTGCAGCGGTTTCCTCTCCTATTTGTTAGTAAATACTTTTATTGACATAATGACAAAATGAAAATGAAGTAGTGTGCGATAGTTTGATATTTTGAGCTATTTGAACCGATACAATTGTTACAAAAATTAACATTCAAATATAAAAATAATATTTTATAACTACTAATGTCTGCCATTGTTTGCTTTTTGTTCGGTACGAAACCAACCGTATATTTTGATTCTAGAGATCACTTGTTAAAAATTAGTTATGGGTACCATGTTCGTTGTATCAAAAAACTAAAACTTATTAACATTCGTACATGCCATTATTTAAAATTTGTCAGTTTATAATATTTCAACATTATATTATATTAAAACGCTAAATTCAATAATTTATCATTATGATATAACATTTAAGTTAGTCCACATTAACGACAAGCTAATTTACGGGGACCTGCATGTGATAGAACGAAGAATAAGACGAAAACATATTCTTCTTACATATTTTCCCACGATTAAAGATCGAATCCCGGGAATATAAAGTTTTAAGCAATACACGTTCATGTGTTGCAACACTGAATTCGTGTTAGTCGTTTCGATTTATTGAGTTTGTATTTAAAAAAAGGAATGAACTTTCAAGGTGTCTGTATGTTCTTTGTATTTATTATCAGGTTTTTTTTCTTGATTTTAGGAAAAGGACTGGGCTTCCATTTTTTGGGATAAAATATCGACAAAACTGAGAAAGGGAAAACAAATTCCCAAAGTAAGCTTGAAATTTGGGGAAAATTGCATCATTTTAAAGAAATTCTCTTTGGGGAAAGGGCCTTTCTCTTGGGGGAAGGGGCCTATATAAGGCCCTTGCTAAAGAAGAAAAAAGTCCGGATAATAGACCTTTTTTTCTGGTTTGTTTCTGACTGTCTCGTGAATACCTTTTAAAAAGCGAATGCTTAAAACTAATACATAAAAATAGTAACAACACGTTTTATTTATTGAAAGCTTAAAATGGCGTACTCTGTATTTCCGTAACAAACAATTAAAACGTTGATGAATAACAAACTAGAATAAAAGTTCAGAAGACATGGTTCCTGAACAAAAACGAAATCATAGTTTACACAATTGCATGATGATGATGATGATGATGATGATGATGATGATGATGGTGATGATGATGATGATGATGATGATGATGATACGCTGAGAGTCTGCGTCCATCTTTGATGCACATGCTTGATGACGTAGAAATATCCCCTTTTTGTCTCCCCTGATTTTTTTGAAAACGCGACAGTCGACAGGCGATATTATTACAGCGATATTTGAACAGTATAATATCGCGTGTCACCGCGATTGTCGCGCAAAATATCGAGTATCGCTTCGTGTGTCGTGTGTCGCGGTCTGAAATTAGACCGCGACTGTTGACAGGCGATATTATTACAGCGATATTTGAACAGTATAATATCGCGTGTCACCGCGACTGTCGCGAAAAATATCATGCGTCTCTTCGTGTTTCGTGCGTCGCTCTTTGAACGCGAGACACGACACACGAAGCGATACACGATATTTTGCGCGACAATCGCGGCGACGCACGATATTTTGCGCGACAGTCGTCTATTTTGCGCGACGACAGTCGCGGCGACGCACGATATTTTGCGCGACAGTCGCGGCGAAGCACGATATATTTGACACTATCTATCGCCTTTTGGGCTGCCTACACAAGGGCGATATATCGTGTTAAATATATCGTGCGTCGCCGCGACTGTCGCGCAAAAAATCGTTTGTCGCCGAGACTGTCGCGCAAAATTGGCGACTGTCGCGCAAAATATCGTGCGTCGCCGCGACTGTCGCGCAAAATATCGTGTATCGCTTCGTGTGTCGTTTGTCGCCCTTGATGAAAGAAGGGCGAGATTATAGATGGCACTATCGGATTCCGTAGAATGCGGAACAACATCGGACCTGCAAGACGGCCTACTGTTTTTTCACCGCAATCATCCCGAGATCCACCAAAATCTCGGCCCTTCATCGCGCTCCGGGTTCAATCACGGTCCCGTCGGATGTGAGATTGGTTAGTGGTCACTATAATGGACAGGAGGGGTTTCCTACGGGTAATCCGCTATCCCGACACAGCAGAAAACCACTCCAAAATTAAACGCCTTTCATAAAAAGCTGGAAATATAAGCTGTAATTCAAAATTCGTCCCATCTTAAGTGCGTCTAGAAAGTCTAGTAAGTTAATTAAGAAGGAGTGCTGGGACACACTCCGGGTCTTCACATAATGCAGTTTCAGACGCGGAAGGACATCATAAACTTCGAAACGCACACACACAGAACAGTTAGTAAACTTTCCGATACACGCATTGGTTGGAACACGCGCTTCGACCCGGAACATCACAATCGACCCGGGTTCAATCTGCGCTCACGGCGCATGTGAACTCGGTTAATGGTCGCCATAAAATAAGAACATTATGGTTAATATACCATTCATTGATAGTGCATACACAGTTCTGTCTCACTACACACACAATTCAGTGGCAAAAGGTAATTTCTTTCGATGTTGATTTCACAATCTATACAATTAGACAGAAACATTCAGTCATTGATTAATATTTGTCCATAAAAGAATAATAAAAGATGGGTGAACTAGAAAGTTTGTAATGCTAACTTTCCTTATTGTACGTAGGTGCGAACATTATGATGCATATCAGAACATCAGATCACAGAAAACAATTCTTCAAGACCAGAAAGGATACCATTCCCTGTACGGCAAGGAAGTCACAACAAGATACAGGCCATCTTACCTAAACACAAGCTGTTTCCAAATCTCCTGAGAATATTTCCTCGCAAAAAGGCAGTGAAGGATACCATATGGGAAACAAAATGTAAGGAAAGTAAATAAAACTCACATCTAAACATATTGGTACAATTTGTCAAAAAATTAGGTAGAAATGGACATATAAATATTTTCGGAGGATGAGTGACATGCCAATATTTGGTACATATTGCAATCTTTACGGACTATTAAAATAGAAGGCTCTATTCAGACCCAACTTGAATTAGTTTTAGATGTTTATTCTAGCTCATTTCTCAAAAGCAATGGCTATAATAGAGGCATGCAGTGATATGCATGTTATCTTCTCATTCATGGGGCCATGCGGTGGTCATGGCTTATCAGCCACTCGCTGACAATTACCCATACTAGTACTATGATGGTTATGTGACTTATGAACGCCAAAGAGACTTCGTATGTCAGCATGTTGATGTACGTCCTACAAGCAAAAGGTACGGACAGACAAATGCAACAGCACAATATATTGCTTGCCTGCCATAAGCCAACAACGACATGGTGAATTTGTTTGTGCTGAACACAGAGAAAAACACACACCAATCTACACAACTTAATATGCAAAGAAGCAATACATATGAAAACTTATTGAGTCATTATTAAAAGTCGATTTACAATTAAAAAGAAAATCAACCGAAAGAAAATAGCTTTCAAAAGATCTGACTAACCGAAACATATTTGATTTGTATAAGATAAAGTGCCAAGAAGAACACATCAATCCTGTCTTTGAAATAGTACACAGAACAATAATGTGCACACTATACTATTAAGCTTTCCATAAGCCGAGCACACATGTATGTCAAAACTTGTATTAAATACAATGAAAAGGAGAAAACTAAATTATTCCTCTGCTAAAGATGATGAAAACATAACTACAAAATTCCAACTTTGTGACATTTAATTTCGAGACTGTTTGTTCTAATCCGTTATTCACAGTTACAGTAAACTACAAATGGAAATGAAACTGTTTTATTCTGGCTTGTTTGTCAGGTAAAAAAAAATATATATATTGGATGACATGCATGGCAAGAGTGTATTTTCTTCTTTTTTATCAAGTCTTGATCTGATTAGTTATATAGCTCTTATTTTATTGAACTTTTGGTGTTACATTATTATCCTGCCAAAAGGGCCCATCAGAAAAATGTCCCTAAATGGCATGACTTGTAAGTTTTGAGTTTGAATGCATAAAAATAAAACTTACAAATATACATATTTGTGCAAAATATTAAATCGTTACCTTCATAACTGGAATTGTGGTGTGCATCTAAACTTAAGGGCCGTTTTTCTCAAAACTTAATGTTGAGCCCTTGTGGAATTTTACCGATTATGTTAATATTTGCAAATGCTCTATTTCTCCGCGAATAGTTTACGTACTTTTACTGGTTTTCACAGTATTATAATCATACAACCTGAAATTGTTGTGCATGTTTTATGATACGTTATTTTTTCCATTTCAATTCAATCAGTTTCACTTTGTTTCCTTTTTGTTATGTACGTTATAATGTTCCACATTACAATCCAATGTTGCATAACCAAGGCCTCGGTCATTGAACCATAAACAGGATGATAAAACTTAATTGGATTACTCATTTTCGTATCCAGTACGGATACAAATAAATTGACACAGAAACACTCACTCTTTCCTGATATATTTCGCCTAAATATGCTTTTTCAAAGTTTGTTTTTACAAATTTACTATATTTACTTTATGTCAATCTACACAGCAATTGTCAATTGAATTGGTATAGTTGATGAAAATAATTATTTAGACGAAGTGTATCGCTATAAAAAAAAAGTCTAAAACATATTTAGCTACTTTTTCGATAAGTTATTAAAATGAGCCCGAAAATATAAATCACGCTGCTTTATTTATCAATTTGATTGCATTTTAACAGGATGCACATTCCGCTGCAAATCGGTATTAAAGGGAGACTGTACGATTTTGTCAAATATTTGTGAATTTTTATAAAATGTCTGAACAACGTATTATACATATATTTCAATACAAATTAAAATAAAACTTAAGAAGAACATGTGTCGAAAAATGCGAAATAAGCCAGATATTTAAATTTTTATGAAATTCGTCTTCAATTCAAATTTTTATTGCCTATTTTGTGTCATCGTAACATAATTTTATCAATATATTAAAATTTAACACATATAAAAATCGTACAGTCTCCCTTTAATGTTGGTGTCGATGATGTGTGATATTAGATGAGAAATCAAATGCGTTGTCATTTACTCACGATTGGTAGTATAATGTGAATTCAGTGTCGTAATATATCAGTGAATACAAGTATTTTGCTTGAAGACAGCCATATGTTAACCTACTTCCCAGATAATGGATATAAACGGACTTGAGGTACAGTATACCAAGAAAATATTGTGTAGTAGATAGACATGTTTTTTTTATAAACAATTTAAACCATTAGCTCGCGAAATAATATCGCAACAGCGGGAACACTTTGCAGGATTCATGCAAAAAGGCTGTCTTGATGCATACGTATTCGAAACGAAATAAAACTTGCATAAATCAGTTCTGAAAACGAAGTATAAACATAAGAACAATTGAAGTTGAAGCTTTCGTATTAGAATGGGAAACTGTTAAGATGGTGTAAGGCCATGTGTTTAACATGGTAAAACCATATATATATTTTTTTTTATAAATAATACTCTTCAAATTATTGCGTGGAAATTGAAATGTTGGAGATGTAATACAGACATGCAGTTCTATTTTCGACAATATAAGTAAAGTTTGGGGTCGCAGTCAATGTCGCTTTGCTATGAAATCATACCATTCCTTACGCACAGTCTGTTTGAGTCCATTTTCTTATTTTACAGATACAGATGTGACTTATCAAATCACTGTCTTCCCAACTATGTAAACAATATTGTTTATAAGCACATTTTTGAACGAAAAAGCTCAGCTTATAGAATAGCGAACACCACCCGAGCGGTTGGGAGGGCGGACATTATGCCGTGGTATATTTGAAATATTTTATTAAGTTCTTAGTCAATCTTCATGAAAATGTATACGAATGTTGTGGCGTCCTTTACCAAACATGTGCGTATGGTTACGCTTCGCTGCACAATTTGACCAGCATCTGTACTCATCCCTTTCACATACTGCATATTAAACGTCCATTTTTTTGCCTCAAACCTGGACACTTTCCTCCATTAGCAACATAAAAACCCGGCTTAGTGCTACGGAATACCGTTATGGCCATCGTGGTTACACATTAAAATCCAGAGAGCGACGATGCGATAGTGCGATAGTACGATGGCGACACTGCGATAGTACGATGGCGACAATGCGAAAGTACGATGGCGTCAATGCGAAAGTACGATGGCGACAATGCGACAATGCTACAGTACGATGACGACAATGCGACAATACGATGGCGAAAGTGCGATAGTACGATGGCGACAATGCGATAATACGATGACGAAAGTACGACAACGCGATAGTACAATGGCGACAATGCGATGTCGCCATCGTACTATCGCGTTATCGTACTGTCGTCATCGTATTATCGCATTGTCGCCATTGTACTATCGCACTGTCGCCTTCGTATTGTCGCACTGTCGCATTGTCTTCACCGTACTGTCGCATTGTCGTCTATCGCCTTCCGGTACACATGCGCACATCGTGTTTTTTCCTAGATGCAGCCACTTTTAAAAATACTTTAAAGTTCGACATACCTTACATCAATACCCATTCTATAACTTAATTAGAATTTGATTTGATTATCCCCACGCTTTTAAAGAAGTGGGGATATTGTGGTTATCTCCGTCGTCTGTCCGTCCGTCCTGGTCACTATCTCCTCCTACACTATTAGCACTAGAACCTTGAAACTAACTTACACACATGGTAGCTGTGAGCATATGTGCGACGATGCACTATTTGGAATGGGGGTGGGGACGGATTTTCACTCATTTTTTTAGAAAAATCCCTGACCTGGCCCAATCCCAAACCCCATAACTTTTGACCCAGGGGTCAGATCAAAATTCAAAATAGTGCACCGTCGCACAAATGCTCATAGCTACCAAGTGTGTAAGTTTCAAGGTTCTAGTGCTAATAGTGTAGGAGAAGATAGTGCCCAATGGGGGTTGGAGTGGGGCCGGGTCAGAGATTTTCACTCATTTTTTAAGGTTACTAGTATTTTACTTTAACTTCTTCATTTATACACCAATTTACTTCAAATTTATACTGGACATCTCTTATGACAATACGGTAAATCTCAACTATGCATGATCCCATTACCAACCCTGAGGCGCCCCGCCCACATAGACCAAGCCCATCCAAAATTATGTTTTAACATAGCTTCTTCATTTATTCACCAATTGACTTCAAATTAATACTGAACATCTCTTATTACAACACGGTCTATCTCGACCATCCATGTCCATTACCCACCCCAGGGCCCCGCCGACATAGCCATCACAGTTTCGCTGAATGGGTCAAGTTCCGCACGGGTACTACTTTCCCGTACTCCCAATTTTTTTTCGTGACCCAAATATTTAGAACCCATTTTTTTCGTATCCACATTTTTTTTCATACCCAATTTTGTTAGCGTACCCAATTTTTGTTTTTGTACCCACATTTTTTTCGTACCCAAATTTTTTTAGTACCCAAATTTTTTTTCGTACCGTATTTTTTTTTTCGTACCCAAATATTTTTTTTGGCATTATTTTTTGTACCCCAAATTTTCGTACCTAAATATTTTTTCGAACCCAAAATTTTCGTACCCACATACACAATTGTGGTGATGTAGATAAACTTAAATTGATGTTTTTATATCCATCCTTTGCAAAAGCATGGTCACACCAGTACTGTCAGTACTTTGATTTTAGGTTATTTTACATTAACTTCTTCATTTCTACACCGATTTACTTCAAATTGATACTGAACATCTCTTATGACAATACGCCCATCCAAAATTTTGTTTTAACATAACTTCTTCGTTTATTCACCAATTGACCTCAAATTAATACTGAACATCTCTTATGACAACACGGTCTATCTCGTCCATCCATGTCCACATTACCCACCCCGGGGCCCCACCAACATAAGCCACACCCACCCAAAATGCCTTTTTATATAACATCTATGCGGCGTGGGGATACGCGTCGGCATTTGCCGCGCCATTTCTAGTTATAACTGTAACCTCTTTCAAAGTGCATCTTTATAAAGTCATCTATTTTGTTTCTGCAATAAGAATAGTTTGTGTACCGGAAGGCGATAGTCGACAATGCGATAGTACGATGGCGACAATGCGACAATGCGATAGTGCGATAATACGATGACGACAGTGCGACAATACGATGGCGTCAGTGCGATAGTACGATGGCGGCAATGCGACAATCCGACAGTACGATGACGACAATGCGACAGTGCGACAATACGATGGCGACAGTGCGATAGTACGATGGCGACAATGCGATAATACGATGACGACAGTACGATGACTATCGCATTGTCGCCATCGTACTAATGCGTTGTCGCATGGTCGCCATCGTACTATCGCATTGTCGCCATCGTATTATCGCATTGTCTCCATCGTACTATCGCACTATCGCATTGTCGCCCTCTGGATTTTAATGTGTAACCACGATGGCAATAACGGTATTCCGTTAATGCGGTTTTGTTCATGTTTCTTTTGTAAACGTGTGTACGTGCGCTTTTACACGAGTTTACGAACTGGCGTATTATTTAATTGAAACATATTTTAAAATTATCAAAGCGGCACTGATGAAAATATGCAAGTAGATGAACACAATTATTTAAAGGTGTTTTTTTCTGTTCGTTTGAAGTTGACGAATTTAAGAGCCTCTGTGCGAGATTATTTTTGAAATCCATTGTCACTTTTTTTACAATCTTGACACGCCCCAAATATCAAGGCAGTATTTTTAGACAAGGTGTTGAAAGGTTTTTCTCTTAAAGACCTTAAAACTAGAATAAACGGAAATAAACAGTACTGACATGCGCGGGAGTTTGTGGTTTTTAACAGGTACATAGATTTTGGTATCGCTTGGTATTTTTCGTCAGTATTTTTTACAGACAGACAAATGAAATAAACATATGGGGTCACCGATGTTTTGAGGAATCAGTTTGCACTAATATAACACAAGTCTTATCATAGTTGGAAATATAATCATTTTCGTGATGAAAATAACAAGATCCCATGTACGTAAGAATACTATGACAAACAACTGTTCAACTTTACAAGTTATACAGTAACTAACATAAGACATCATCGTTATTTAAACAATATTTTTTCGGGGTAAGGAAAATACTGAATATAAACAAACAACTTTAAATAACATGCATGAACAATCATACTTAACAAACGTTTAATAAGCTTTTTCCTAGTCCATCATGTTGAAACTAAAGTAAATTCCGCTTTATTTGTGTAATTGATGCTTCGTGAAGGCATAAAAACAACACCACCACAAGATTTTTTTTAAAGAAGCAAATACAGTTTGATGCAGCTATAATTATACATTTTAGCAAGACAATTAAAACAATTTCGGTAAATAATTAAAGGACAATGATACATAACCTGTGGGTTCAGAGATAAAGACTTAAATGGTAATTCACCTGTCCAGATTACACCACTGGCTAAATAAATTGCATTTAGCCAGAAAATGCTTTAAAAATACAAACATTTTATTAAAAATTATTTGATAGCTACAATTTTCGCAGCTTCTTAACATTAACTTTCACAACACCGAGAATTAAATAATGAATGCAATCATGTAACTATACAACTGGTAATCTGCCAGTCACGTCTCACAGTAATGAAAAAAAAATACTAATCAATTTGAATTCGTCTGAACTTTTATTCTTCCTTTAGCCAGCGCTTTCACTGGTCCAGGGACAAATATATGCAAAAACATGCAAAATATCATTAAAAGTTATGTCCTAACGAATAGCGAGAGCTATATACATAATCCCGCAATTAAGACTGACAGCGGTATATTGAGCGAGATGTTTACATATTTACGTCTACTTGTCCAATATAGAGATTTTATCTTTTTTTTATTGATGTTGCAAGCCACAAAGCCGGATGTATTTGGATTTCAAGTACATACAATTTTAGAACATCATCTCAATATATTTAAAATGGTAATGCATGCGGTTTAATCGTGGAACTCACGTTTGATCTGAAATGAAGTTTATTGAAACGGACTCATATGCATAAACAAGACGGACATGATAGACATTAAGCGCTTATCTGACTTAACGGATACGAATTGTTGAAGACTCGACCTAAAGATGTATTGTTTGTCAGCCCCACTTGTTCCATATTCAAAAAGGCCTTCATATCGAAGATAAACATTCTAATCAAGTTTCATCAAGACTGAGTCATATATGTTGCCTATAGAGTGGTGACATTATTTGTTTTAAGTTTTGAACTATTGACCTATTTTATGGACGTACTTGACCTAGATTCAAACTTGGTTTGTATATTGCAAAGATAAACATTGTGACCAAGTTTCATCAAGCTTGAGTCATAAATGTTGCCCCTAGAGTGGTACGAAGTTTTCTTAAAGGTTTGACCTGGTGACCTAGTTTCTAACGCATGTGACCAAGATTCAAACCTGGTGTTAATATTGTTATGATAAACATTCTGACCGTGTTTCATTAGGCTTGTCATAAATGTGGCCTCTTGAGTGGTAACAATGCTGTTCTAAGATATGACTTGGTTACTGCGTTTTTATATAGTACTCATATCTGCATGTGTGTGACACATTAGACAGTGCTCTTTATACTATCTGATATCTGGTTACATGTTAAATTAGCCTCGTGATCCTTGTTAAATGTCAGATTGAGAAGTCCTCATGTGTTCAAGAGACGTCCGCGGCTGTAGCGGTCAGTGACGAGGAAGAGGAGGACCCGTTTGCGCTGCCGGAACTTCGGGTGGACTTCACGCCCTGGTCAGGTGAGTGGCACACGGTTCACAAGCAGCAATCAATATTGGGCAAAAGCATAACACAATCCTTTTTGACACGTTCATATATCTACTAACCATTATGGCTACAGAGTATATCTTGTTGTTCCACATGCATTTATCAATGACTGAACTTAGCATATTGCCAAAGGTTCACCATAAGATATCCGGTGATTAATGTATGCCCTCCTGTAAAGATATCTAGTCGTTATTACGTATACCGGTAGGCGGCAGCCGCTCATGTTTCTGCCTGTTACGTTGTATTCTAGAGCTGACGGTGTGCGCCAAGGTCCGACGCGTGCTGCTGCATTACGTCCTCAAAATTCTCCTGCTCATGGGCGGCCTCTACATCTTCGTGTGCTCTCTCAGTTTCCTGGGCGACGCCTTCCAGCTGCTAGGAGGTCGGTGCGGGCGGGTGATTAAGGGAGTCGCTACATAATTGTTCCATTGCTTGTATGTTATGTCAGATAATCGGGGGAAGCGCAGAGATATACTTTAAGTCGGGAACCTTATAACAGAGCACATTAGTATACGCCCGATGTTTCTTGTGATAAAAAATAAACAAATACAAATAAATGTTATGGTTGGACTAAAGTTTACGCGCTCGTAATACCTGTAAAATGCATGCATGTATATTGAATCATACGTATGATGTTTGTACAGACTGATTGATGCGAATATTGTTTGAAGGAAACTGATACGTGCAGGTTTTGTACATATAGTTTGTTTTGTGTCGTGTTGTTGTCGCATTAAGTATAACACTTATGTATGCGAAACATGACGCAAATGTAGGCAAGGTAGCTGGGAAGGCATTCGCCAACAATGAGATCCTGGCGAACCCGGTGGCGGGCCTGATGATCGGCGTGCTGGCCACGGTGCTTCTACAGAGCTCCTCGACCACCACCTCCATCATCGTCAGCATGGTCGGCAGCGGCGAGCGTACGCAATATTTATATTATTATAACGCTTGCGTCTAATGAACGAGATCTTAACTCTAAAATACTTTTGAGTGATACAAAGACACTGGTAGCTAGTCAAAACCATATACGAAGATGTTTGCTTATTCAAACATAATATTAATGTTACAGTTCTGACAGTCTCGCAAGCAATTCCAATTGTTATGGGTGCCAATATCGGGACATCTGTCACCAACACAATCGTCGCAATGGGTCAGATCACGAACAAAGCGGACTTCCGGCGAGCGTTCGCGGGCGCCACTGTCCACGACATGTTCAACTGGATGACTGTTCTTGTACTGCTTCCGGTAGAGGTCATCGTGAAGGTAGCTGCGGGACAAGGTGAGACACTTTCAAATAAGGTCGTGCTGCACTAAGATGGTTTGTCGAGATGTTCGATCACGGGGTACCTATATCTGCCCAAAGCACTCGCAGTGTTACCTCCCTTCAGGATTGAACGGTAGACACTGAATTCACAATTACAATCCGTCCAGATCTGGAAATATTTCTAGCTTTTACCTTTTTCTTACTATATATGCAAATTAGTGTTATTTTCTGCATAATTGAACATTGTTCACAGTGAAATTGTAAAAATAAATATAAAAAAAACATTAAAGGGTTAAGTCTTTAAATTATATATTATAATATATGCAAAGGCGCCATGGGATATGAAAGAGCGATGCTCAGAACAAATAAAATCGCTGTGAGGAGCTTGATATCTCTTATGGTTGATATCAGGATGGCTGGAGTGGATGAGCGGGAAGCTGGTGGTCGCCATGGCTCCCGAGCAGGACACAACGCAGGACCGGAACTACCTGAAGGTCATCACGGACCCCTTCACCAAGCTCATAATCCAGGTACGGTGCCAGTAAGGGCCCTCCCCTTGCCAGTGTGCAGCCATAAACAATACAACGATAGACCAAACCAGCGTGAAAATAATATTATTTTCGAGAAAAATCATTCTTTCGTTAGGCTATCAGTCGTCTCTTAAAATAGTGTAATCATTTACTTAAAACAGTAACTGCAAATGAATCTCACTTTTAAAGTGAGTTACTAATTTATCCACATGTTTTTCATTTAAAAATGATACATAATGTAATTGCATGCCTATATATTTTTTCGTTCAATCACTTACTTTAGCATTTGTTAAAACGATACGGTTAACTTAACCGGTGATCTGTTGTGAGCAACTTGACCATGTTATGTTCCAGATTGACAAAAAGGTGATCAACGATATTGCACAAGGAAATAACGTCACCAACAAGTCCATCATCCTTCACAAATGCGATAAATGTGTGTTGTATTAAAATATTAGTTTTGTTATCTACCATTATAAATGGAATGAAATGACATTTTTAGCGATGACAGTTGTGATCTTACATGTACTCTATGTAAGTTATATTGTGATGACATTTAGAAATGACATGTCCAGGGACTTTTATTTCACACGCGCGTTTAAAAAATATAGGATCACCTGCCGCGGGCGGCCGCCATAACGATGTTCGTTCATTAACTGAAACAGTTAAATCAGATTATCATGAAACTTGGTGATATAAGGGCATACTATCACGTCCAAGTTCGATAAGCAGCCAGATCGCTGAAAGCACTTCTAAATTATGGTCCTTGAATTATAAAAATGGCCGTTCCAATAAGGTAAGCCTTATTCGATCTCTAAAATAATAATAGTTTTAATCATCAAGCATCAGACATCAATCTTGGTGTCAGTGTTTTTGGCATATAATTACGATCATGTTCGATAACCACATAGATCCCCTGAAGCACTTCTGATTTATGGCCCTTGAGTAAGCTAAATTATTATTNTGAATAAATCATTTGAACTACTGATACATACAGTATTGGCCTTGAAAGCCATAATATGAATGCATTAAGTCCCTAGGCGTTTTTCCAGAAGTAATGTTGCAGAGTGACCGTAAACATTGTTACAGCATTGGTTCTGTTTTAAAAGACACGGTTACATATGGGCAGCGGTTTACTATTATCCGGTCAATCAAACATTGCTTTTCCATACTTCTTTCGACGAGAATTGAAATATAATGTGTGATTTTTAAGCAGTTTCAGTAGCTGATTCGTCAATTTACATGAAGCTGAATGTTTGACACCAAACAGTATATAGTATAGTGATAATGGAATATAAACCATGTTTTGACGAGGTTTGGAACAAAGTTGTATTTACATTCATGTAACCAGTGTACAGTTATGTGTGAATGTTTATGTGTGAATGAAGTGTGATAGATGTTTACTGCATAGATTTGAAGTTGAGCACATTTTAATATAATTCCCATAATCAGCTTACATGTCCTTTTTTCTAACAAGAAACCCAGCTCATATTCACACTGGCCCCATACGATTTAAGTCAATAGTTACTACAATAGTAGCCTGAAAAGCAACCCAGGTTTATACAGAAACCATAATAAATAATCCAAACCACAAGGTTACATTCAGAAATCACAATAACCTAATACACATAAACGAGTGTGCTACCAGAAAAATTAATAGAGATAAACCTTGCAAAATAGTTTTTCATTGTCATGCAATTTGAAGCATTTTGAGATAATTAATACACAATTCTTACATACGGTTATACTTGCTAATTCTATGTTAGCAAAATAACTTCATTCTTATATTTCCTGCAACCAATAAACTTTGAATTTTACCTCTACATGATATCTTTAATAGGCTAAGAATAATACTAAAATCAATATTAATCAATACCAACAACTTTCCACAAATCTAATTATTATAAACAGAAGATTTCTAATGCAAACATGGATAATAAATCACAATTATTCATTAAAGAGCAATATTTGAAACACATTAACTCTAATACATGTATAAAAGCTCAATCAATGAGTGCCTTTATTCTGTCAATGGTAGCGGCATGCCCATGTCCTTGCACACGTCCCGCACACACACCAGTAGGTGCCTCACGTCCGCCGGGAACAGATGACCGATGTTGCCGATACGAAAACAGTCCGCGTTCAGCACCTTACCTGGATAGATCACCTGGTCTGCAAGAGAAATACAGTACACCATAGGTACACCTTTCATGGGTAGGTTAAAGAAATAAAGCAAAAAGGCATGTAACCGCATAAACCTGTGCAAACTCCAAAATAATGTTACACTCGATTTTTTCCCCAAAACATTCAACACTATTTATATATATATTAACGAGGCACTACACGACTGATTTTAGTATTTACATCACGTACACAGCCTGTCAAATTTAACCTCAGTCGCTCACCTTAGTTGCCATACAAGCCTTAACATAAATGAAGCTACATAAATGTTTGGTATTTAATGTTGATACATATTTTGACAATAAAGAACTATATAAATAAATAGGGGCCAACCTTTTGATATCAGAATTAATAGGGGTCCTCCTTCCCTTAAGACTCACCTGCATACTAATAAATAAAATCCCAAGTTAAAGTGCTTTATACATAATGTGTGTGAACGGTTTTCATGTTACAAGCGCCTTTTCATTTAACTCTGACTGATTGACCACAAAGTCCCCAGAGAACCAAGCATACTTACTTGGATGATCGCAGGCATTCTAAAGATACCCTGCAGAAATCGAATGGTCTATTGAGAAAACAGTATTCATGTTACAATTACCTCTGACCTAAACATTTTCCTTCAATAGGAATGAGCCAGAGACCATTTTTAGTGAAGGCAGACACTGACACTAGACCTTTCATACATTCTTTTTTCATTGCAATTATTTTGTAGCTCTCCTCACATGAATGTTTACTTGCTGTGGAAAGCTGGTATTTTAATTTATTAATGTGCACAGTTTTGTTAAACCTATTTTTTTTCTAGACAGAAAGTCTTATAGTGGATCTATATATGTTAGGACATTATGAACTTCCAAAGCATATTACATTTTTTCAAACTGCTTTTATTTAAGGACAAGGAGTTGTTAGCCTAAAATTGAAAGTTGAACCATTACTTTTGCAACTTTGGTCTATTTTGCTTTTTTATAAGGATAGTGACTTTATTTTCAATAAAAGTCCACTGAATTCCATACGTAAAGCGCTAAATTCTTAGTATAAAACAAACAGGTAAACAAAAACTAAATTCTGCATCTGCCATAAAAAAGAAATAATAACCAATTGATAATACATCTTCTAAAGTATACAATTTATCATACAATTTGCATCAAGTTCCTAACTGCATGCTTATTTAACCATTATAATACCAAGAATGCTACAATACTACATATTAATATGTGTTAATCAAATTAATCATACATATTACCAGGCAGGAACTGTTGTATGGAAATATGTCCAGATATGCTATCAGTCTGAACAAATGGTATATAATCTTCTTGAACAAATCAACCTCTTTCTAGAACCCTCTTTCTAGTATTTTACAGGATAGTATAAAGCACACAAAATCCATGAACAGTAAATACCAGTATATTAGGAACTTGTCAAGATGTTACACAATTAACAGTTGTCATGGTGTTTTTTGTGCATTATTTTATTTTCATCTAATAAAATGCTTTCATCCTTTCATTGAAAAAGCAGTGCACTGAAAACAAAATAAAATTATTTTTCCTGAGTTTATCATGCCATTTCCGAGATGTAATACACTGTATTCACTGACCAAATTCCCCTGACAGGTAATTAACAGTGACAATATATTCATTTTGCCATTCTGTATAAGCCTGTAATGGCAACCCTGCATGATTTGTTCATTTCCATTGAGTAGTTTGTATGTCTTAATCACAGACACAATCTAACATGTACTAAAATGTGTAACTTTTTATAAAAAAAATATATGATAAATATCAACCACAAAGTCTAAACAAAAGAAACTTCTATCAGTTAACTGTTTGTTAAAATGTTCACAATATGAAATGGAAATAAGGAGGGCTTTTTTGGCTAATATAAAACAATATGTGTTTGTGAAACACTATGCCCTCCAGTAGGTATTTGACCTTTGACCTTGAAAGATGACCTTGACCTTTCACCACTCAAAATGGGCAGCTCCGTGAGATACACATGCATGCCAAATATGAAGTTGCTATCTTCAATATTGCAAAAGTTATGGCCAATGTTAAAGTTTGACGAAAACAAACAAACCAACCAACAAACCAACAGACAGTGCAAAAACAATATGATACCCAGTATAGACGTTGGGACATAAAAAAAAACACAAGAGCTTGACCTTTGACCTAGATGGGTGACCTTGACCTTACCAATTCACTATTGCAAACGTTCAGCTATATATGAGAAGTTTTTACGAAGTAATAGTGTACATTCAATCAGCAATTTTGACCCATGTATTTGACCTTGAAGGATGACCTTAACCTTTCACCACTGAAAATGTGCAGCTCCATAAGATACACATGCATGCCAAATATGAAGTTGCTATGTTCAATATTACAAAAGTTATGGCAAATGTTCAAGTTTGACGCAAACCAACAAACCAACAAACAAACCAACAAACAGACAGGGAAAAAACAATATGTCCCCCAGTATAGACTGGGGGACATAAAAAGTAGGGAAAAATAGGGCTCATGGTACAAATAACAGAAATCAGGAAAAGTAAGGCCCACTTGACAGACTGCTGAGCCCCCTTTTATACCCTTTTATTATTATCAACCTATTTTCGACTATCATCAATACAAATACTTTTACCAAGAAACATGCTGATTGGACAAAAAATATTCTCTAAAACCGTATAAGGAAAAATAGCCCAACTCATGGCGTCCATGGTCATCAATATAATTTGATCAGATGAGCTGAAAATCTTAGTCTTCATTAATGCATAGAACTTGTTCAAACATTATAAAAATTGCGAGGTAACACATCATCAATCAATATTTATTTGTTTACCTTTCTCATTCAGCTTCATGTAGAATGTGTTGAAGTTGAAATTGGGATGTTTAGGGAAGCAGAATGATGTGATGATGTATCCTCTGTGCTTGGGCTCCAAAAATTCTCTAAAGCCCATCTCCTTCATTCCTGCTTTCAGCAATTCACAATTCTCAGAATACCTATAAAAAATAATGTTCTTATGTAAAAAATTCAAATTGCTACTTGCGATGAACACTCTGTGACCTTATATAGACACAATTAACAGAATGATAGAAATGAATGCGTTGTTATATCAGACTATAAATAGCATATACATAACAAGAGGGCCAAGATGTCCCTAGATTGCTTACCTATGGACAGTTTCGAACCAAGACACATGATTTGAGCAATCTGTGTAAAGGACCATAATATGTTGTCACATACCAAATATCAAAGCTGTGTGCTTTCCAAGATTTCTTTAATAATTATAATGGTATATAATTTAATATACTGTAAAACAGTTCAACCCCACATCCTCTGACAACGCTAATTTTGACCACAGGGACATGATTTTGAACAAACTTAGTAGAGAACCATTATATGATGACATGCGAAATATAACACTTCTTGGCATTGTTGTTTCAGAGAAGATTTCTTAAGTTATTTCCCATAAAAATCAATATAACTCATCTCAAATCAGGGGCGTTTTGATCCCAGAAGCGTGATTAAAACAATCTTTGTAGAGATCTACAATCTCAAGTCATATACAAAGTATGAAAGCGTTAATCCTTTTGGTTTAAGAAATGAAGATTAAAAAAAAAAAAAGCTATACAACTGTATATAAATAATGCGACTTCAGGAGTGGCCAGTTTTAACGCCAGGGGCAGGATTTGAAAAAAAAACTTGGTACAGCACCACCTTATGATGCTACATACCAAAAAAACCAAACCTCTCAGCCTTGGGGTTTCAGAGATTTTTTGAAAGTTTTCACTATATACATTTAAGGAAAACAAGTAACCCCACTTTTGACCCCTAGGAGGAGGATTTGAGCAATTTTGTGGAGAACCACCTTACTATGTTACACAAGAAGTATTGCAAAATCATTTATATTTATCTGCATTACATTTTGTGTTGTTTTTTTTAAATGACAAATTTGTGGACACAAACAAATAATTGGAATTTGCCTCGGTAAGTCAGTAGTTGTGTATTACCGGTAGGTGCGTCCGTGGTATATCAAGTGGAGAAGTCATTATAGGATGTGGACCATGTTTATCACATGCTAATTAAATATTCCATTGTAATGGCACTCTCATAAAATCCATATTTTTTTATTTATCTCTAATAAAAGCACAGAAACCCTTTTTAAAATCAAGAGTTGATTGCACATCGTTATTGTCTTCGATCCGCGAATTTGCTGATAAAAATACAATATTCGTGAAAAACACAATACACACGCTGAGCACGAGGGTATTAACAAATAAGCACTAATCCATACTTATCTACCTAATGCAGGGGCGGATCCAGGATTTCTGGTTAGGGGGGGCCGGCGGGATATTGAGAGATTTGCTGGGGGTACAGGGAAAGCCCCTGTAAGCTCCACGATTTTAGTGATTTTGAAGGCTTTGACAACCACTTTTCGAGCATGTCACGCCTTATGTACTTTCATCAAAGTACCTTCTTATAATGCCAAAAAAGTGCATTGTTTATACGTAATACGGATGGATATAGCCGGAAGAAATGCTATAACGAAACCCACAGTGACGGTTTAGCGATTCTCTGTGATTAGTGGGAAATGTTGTTTACAAAAAAGAAGAAAAATGAGTTTGAATAGGTGATTTAGATCTAGTTAAGTGTGAAATATCAAATAAATTGACTTTACTTTGGCGATTTTAGGGGGGGCGTACGCCGCGTCCGCCGCGTCCCCCCCCCCCCCCTGGATCCGCCTTTGTAATGAAGTTAACAATACTGATACAGCTTTACTTCATTAGCGTTCAACAGAAAATGTCAAGTGTCAGCTCAGCACAATGTGTAAGGCACTCAGTAGTATATTGTTTTGCAAAACAAATGCAGGAAGTATGTGTGGATTACAATGGATGATTATGTCTTTCGTAATATGGTCTTAAAAAATTAAACAGTGTTTGTCAGCATATAAATTAATCGGTCAAGCCACGAAATCAATGTACCGGTAAAATAATATCACATAAACAATAATGAGTTAGCAATATTAAACTCCTTACCCTTGTGTTTGCAGAGAAGATCTTTTAAGATATCTTTTATAGAAGTCTATATAAGTCCTGTGACCCCTGCATAATTTCCAGTATAGTCTCCAGGGGCATGATTTGAATAAAAATAAGTATAGGACCACTATACAACGTTTCACACCAAATACAACACACCTGACCTCGGCAGTCTCAGAGAAGATTTTCTAAGTTTCAATTAAAAAAAATCTATTTTCAGTTTAATTAGAACAACTTTGGAAGAGGGTAACCCAAATATCATTGATGTGAAGTTTTGTTAAAATCTGCCTGGCAGACGACGCATGACAGACAAAAGGCAATCCCAAAAGCTCAGCATGAGAACGTTGTGTACAGCTTATAAGCTTACAAGTTAAATACAAAAATAAATTGCACTGCACACTGTTTTGGTGTTGCCTTTTGTCTTTTCCTGTCCCGGTTTTACACAGCACAGTGCTTTGCCACAACCCTCTTAATTCTTTCGTTCTGTTTTTATATAGGACAGCGGCTTTTCATGACCCCTATAACTTTCCTGTTCCTGTTTTTAAGCTGGATGGCCTGGCATGTCCACTTCTCAGTGTTACATATATCTAGGGTTTACCTTGCAGAGCGGCCTGACATGTCCACTTCTCAATGTTACATATATCTAGGGTTTATCTCACAGAGTGGCCTGGCATGTCCACTTCTCAGTGTTACATATATCTAGGGTTTACCACGCAGAGCGGCCTGGCATGTCCACTTCCAGTGTTACATACATGTATATCTAGGGTTTACCTCGCAGAGCAGCCTGCCATGTCCACTTCCAGTATAACATATATCTAGGGTTTACCTCGCAGAGCGGCCAAGCATGTCCACTTCTCAGTGTTACATATATCTAGGGTTTACCTCGCAGAGCAGCCTGCCATGTCCACTTCCAGTGTTACATATATCTAGGGTTAACCTCACAGAGCGGCCTGCCATGTCCACTTCCAGTGTTACATATATCTAGGGTTTACCTTACAGAGCGGCCTGCCATGTCCACTTCCAGTGTTACATATATCTAGGGTTTACCTCGCAGAGCGGCC